>WHYT01012930.1:107624-143292 GCA_009806455.1 Tetrax tetrax
TATGTAAGTCTTATTCTCAGGAAATCCAACAAAATACAAGTCCATCAAAATGAAAGAACAGAAACAGGAGAATTAGCACAATCTGAGCAAAAAAAAAAAAAAAAACCCTGGAGATTTTGTGCATTTTGGGAAAGGAGGGATGAAATTATTCCTGGACCTCAGTGTTGAAAAAAAATTCAAGGGACTATATTCAGGGGAGGTGAGTGTTTTCCCTAAGTCTGTTTTACTTCACACTGTGTACTTACTGAGAACTTGAGGGCATGCAGTACCAAAGACACTGTTTTGAGGGCATATTCTTCACTAATGAATAAGCATCTCCTGCTTAGACACAAAATTGTGCCAAATCATCTCCCTTCTTTATAGAAGTGGAACAAAACACATCATAATTTGTTTTTCACTGGCAGGTCATGTTATTTTTTTACATAGGAATTTCTGTAAGTTAATACTTTCATATTTATTAGGAATGAACTACATGGATTTAAGAAACAGACAGAAGACACAAGACTCAGTTCTGCTCTAGTGCAACAGAGGATGAAGTTAACATCATGCACGAAGGCTGGCAGGCCAGAAGTTTGTTCTGTCAGTTGTTATTATAGATTTATGTAAAAAGAATATCTACATAAATGATCCTGGCATATTTGTCAAAATCGGACTGTCAACATTCTCCAGCCTAAAGACTAATTCAATTCTGACACAGCACACATAATTATTCAGCCTATAAATAGTTATTATTTTGAGAAACAGAAATCTGTAGGAAGTTAAATTTTCAAACAAAAATTATAGCTTAAATTTATCTTTGTTGTTCTTTGGCAAGAAAGGGAATACAGTGATTTTTAATTTATAGCTTGGAAAAAAACTCTTCCCTGTTCTCTCCTCCCGCTACCTTTTGCTCCTCAAGGACATTAAAGACAGAATGCTTACTTTGCATCCACTCAGAGCCAAAATGCTTTTTTATACACAGAATATCCTCCAGTAAATCTGCTACTCTAATAAGGTGTGTACAGAGAAAACAATTTATAATTTATCTGCCAGTTCTTCCTATGCTTTTAGTGGTTGCAATACATTGTCAAGAGCAGGACAATGAGTTAAAATGTGTTATATTTAAAATGACAGTGTGAATCTATTCATATCAAGTCCATCAGTTCTAATTCAGTTATGTCTGTTTGGAGGTCACTGTCTGTCTCATTCATTACAATAGCTTTCTAGTTTTTGGAATATGATTCTCAATTAGTTGGGTAGGCAGGTAAAACATCTGACATCCAACAATGAACTATGTGCTTCCAAATATGTTTGCACAGCCCACACTACATTTTAGCAAGCTCTTTATGTTGACCTATTAATAAACCATAGTTTGAGGTTGAGAATAAAGACTGAACTCAAAAATTAATTAGAGGTGTTCTGAACTACATGATCATAAGTCATTCAGCTATTAAATGATGAAGCACACCAGTTAACAGATAACCGCAAACGTTTGTTCCATCTTATTTCCATCTGTGGCTACATTCTTGATAAATTTAAAATGAGTATCCATCGTTCATCTGGATAATGAATGTCAGATTCAAATGACTCATATCTACAGCTGTTATATCATACTGATTTGTATCACAATAGGCTCTTAATGAGCACACCACTATTGACATTCACCTGCTATATTAACACAGATTTGTATTTATTCTAATATTTTAATTAAGCATGCACCGTGTTACACAAACTGCTTAATATTAGTTGGGAACAAACTCTGACTGCCTAACAGGGTGCATTATCCTTAACCTTTAGGTTTACCTTCACGAGAACTTGCCTGTGATTTCAGATTCTTGTAACAAACCCACCATATTCTAGAACTAGACCAAGCCACATTGAGATACCTGGGAGGTCAGAAGTGCAGTATAAGCTTTGTATCTAAATCTTATCTACAGAGCTTTCCAGAACTAATCAGATGCTATTAAACATGAGACAGAAGTTATTTTTTTAAAGTTATTTAGTGCACCCAAATTAAGAGTATACTGAAGTGATTATTTTAAAACATTTACAAGGAGTGGTAAACACTTGCAAGACAGAACTTTTTATAAACCCATGATGAGAAACATAACAACATTACTCAGAAAACTAGATTTCTTTTTTTAATCTATGTTCCATTTCTAAGTTTATTTAGGCTAAATTGCTGTTGAGATCATCTGTGATTGATTTTATATACTAATAAATGCAATCAATAAGATATTCCAAAAGCAGTTTAGTTTAAACATCAACTACCTCAACTCTCCTATTGGCTGTATAGAAGTTGTTCTTCAAAAAAGAAATGATCTCCACAGAATAGTTCTTGTGCAAGTTGAAAACCGACGACACTCAGAGGCTGAACTGAATCACAATGTATTAGGACTCCTTTTCAGTAATCTGTGGAAAAGAAGAAAAAAAAAAGTTACATGTATGTGTATTTGAAGCCTTGAACTACCCAAACCTTCTTGTATGTGGAGATCTGTTCATTTGACTCTAATGTTTCATTCCTTGTATGTTGCATGACATGGCAGCACTGCCTGGCTGTATGAATTAAATCTGAGATACCTTTCTTGTTTCAGAATGGATATAGGATTCAAAAGTGCTTTGGTTTACACTGTTAGGGGAAAAATGTTATTTCTTACAACAACAAAAAAAAGAAGCAGGAATGAAGAGTTCTTTTTTATCTGCTACCCTATAAAGAAAGGATAGCACTGAGAAGAATGGAAAAGTTACAAATTTACACTTTGTCTTTTATGTTTATGTGTATTCATATGTATTTATATATATTCATATATATTCATATATAATGGAATGAATATAAAATAATTTCAGTTGTTTGAATTTAAACCATGTCATGAGTATTTTTCTAAAGTTGCTTTCTCATATTATTATTTGTAAGGTGATCTTTTCCAGATAACATGTAATTACAACTGCATTGATTACGTCATTTTCAAATTACTCATTTGAAATTATGCTAGAGGCACGTGTCACCATTTGATTTATCAACCTAAAAAATACAGCATAAGACTTCCTTAAAATAATTATTATTTGAACTAGTCTCTTCTACCCAGATATCCAATCATTAAGTTAAATTGGTAACAACAGAGAAATCACACTACTTTCAGTAAATTTTAACAATTGCTAGCATCCTGAATTAGAAAAGCAAAAAAACACAGTTATATCTCCTCCTCTCAGGAGTCTGTAATGGGACCAGTACTGTTCAACATCTTTGTCGGTGACATGGACAGTGGGATTGAGTGCACCCTCAGCAAGTTTGCCCACAACACCAAGCTGAGTGGTGCGATTGACACACTGTAGGGGAGGGATGTCATCCAGAGGGACCTGGACAAGCTTGAGAAGTGGGTTCACGTGAACCTCATGAGGTTCAATAAGATCAAGTGCAAGGTCCTGCACCTGGGCTGGGGCAACCCCTGGTATCAGTACAGGCTGGGGGATGAACAAATTGAGTGCAGCCCCACTGAGAAAGACTTCGAGGTACTGGTGGATGAAAAGCAGGACACGAGCTGGACACCGGGCCCTTGCAGCCTGGAATGCCAATCATATCCTGGGCTGCATCAAAAGAAGTGTGGCCAGCAGGCTGAGGGAGGTGATTCTGCCCCTCTACTCTGCCCTGGTGAGACCTCACCTGGAGTACTGCATCCAGCCCTGGAGCCATCAGCACAGGAAAGATAAGGACCTGTGGGACTGAGTCCAGAGGAGGGCCACAAAAATGATCAGAAGGCTGTGAAGAAAGGTTAAGAGAGCTGCAGTTTGGCCTGGGGAAAAGGAGGCTCCGGGAGACCCTATTGTGCCCCTTCAGTACTTAAAGGGGGCCTATAGGAAAGATGGGGACAGATTTTTTAACAGGGACTGTAGCAATAGGACGAGGGGTAATGGTTTTAAACTAAAAGAGGGCAGATTTAGACTAGACTAAAGGAAAAAAAAAACATTACAATGAGGGTGGTGAAACACTGGAGCAGATTGCCCAGACAGGTAGTCAATCCCTGGAAACATTCAAGGTCACTCTGGATGGGGCTCTGAGCAACCTGGTCTGGTTGGAGATGTGCCTGCTCCTTGCAGGGGGGTTGGACTAGATGACCTTTAACCATGCTATGACCCAAACCATGCTATGATTCCATGATCTTAAAGCTTTTCTTTTTCCCAGTTTTTCTTGTACCCAACCTCAGTTATGTTCTCAGATGCTTCTCTCCTTGACTTTCACTTTATCCTGGTTAAAGGAGTCACAAGAATGTCTTCCTGTTCCAAATTATTCTCTACTTAAGATATTTTCCTGGGAATCAGTCAGCAGCTGGGAAGTACATCTATTAAATAATTTTGGGCCTAGCAAAAATAAACAAACAAATAAATAAAAGCCAATTTTCTGTCCTAGTTAGACCTGTCTATGTCATTACTTGGAAACAGATCAGATGCCTAAAGTTCAGTAACCATTTAGATTTGTGAGGTACAGGAAGGCAAGCCATCTCACCTTGTAGAAAACAATGAAATTTTATAAAGATTATGAAGAGAAAGATTACAGAAAACCAGTGACAAAGCCATCATATTGGAAGAGAGAGAATTAGATCTCACTTCATGTTATTTTACAATATTTGTATGTTTCTAATCACTAATGATAATTACCAATGTGAGTAAGTATCCGTGTAAGTTAGCCTACAAATACATTCTTCCCCTGGTCTAGTTTGATCCAAGTCACCAAATCCCTCCCTCCTGCCTTTTAAGCATCTGTTAGCAACCATTTAGAGACATACCCTGAAAGGGGTGAGCCATTACTCATCTTTGAGAGAAGTAGCTTCAGCTCCTATCTCCAGCAGAAGCACTTGCACACAATCACTATTTATTTCCTTTGACTAAAATATGAGATTCTTCCGTTAGTACTAGGATATTACAGACCTCATCCATGAAGCATCTAATTTACCTTAAAGGTAGAAAAGGCACCAGATACTTCTCTCAATGGAATGTATCCCCCACCCCAGTGCATAAGATATTACTACTGGTACTAACAGGCCATGGTTTTCGTCCTGTCTTTGCAAGGCCTCAAGACTGGAGCTTCTCGGGTTTACTTTGTCTAAAATTGTTTTATCTAGCTAAACTTTGTTGTAGCTGCTAGAGCTGTAACAGCAGTTATCAAAATGACCAAGTAACTAGGTCCATTTAATTTTGCTTTTGCTTATCCTTCTATGGTACAATATTCATAGAAGTAGTAGTAACAGGTAGTTATTATGTGTATAATCTAATATTTATGACTCTAACATAACGTCATAGCAGAGAGGAATATAGTCGTAGTATCACAAAAGAGACCTTGAAAGTGGGGATGCAGGATGCAGTGTAGAACGGGCCAGGCGCACAGTGACAAGAGAAAGGACACAGGCTGACGATAGAGACCCAATGACTATAAACAACCCACTTATGGTCTGCCGAGGTGCAGACTTGGCAAAATCAGTTTTACAGGCAAGAAAGAGAACAAAGAACACAACTAACATATGTAAACTGTGTCATAAATAGTAAATCCAGATGAAGCATGCACTTGAAAAACAGTGAACAAACAGCAAGTTGTGAGCATGTTGGCAAAAATATTAAAATGTCCCTATATGAGTCTTAGATGTGGAGGAATAAATCATTCACCTTAGTCCCAGTGAAGGACTCAGGATGCTGACAATTAGTTGTACCCTCTCCTCAGGCTGAAGCCAGCCTTTGAATCCAGGTGGTGCTGGAAAATCAGACTTAAAATATCATCAAACGGTAAATAGCAGAAGTGTGCATATGGAAATTTCAGCTTCTCCTGCAATAGCACTATTTTCTTTATTTTCTATTTCTTTCTTTTTTTTTTTTTCCTGTAATAATAAGAACTGAACTAATAAGAATTCTTCATGTAGACGGTTAGGTTTTAAATTATACTAACAACAAATTATTGAATTTACATATAAGGTGTGTTTCTTTTGTGGTCATAAAAATATCTTGAGCATAAAAATTCCATTTCCTCTCATCACCTTTTGGAACTAATTCCTAGATGTTATTAAGCTGATCAATCATTTGCCTGCAGAGTTTACAGCCACACCTGGGAAAGGAAAACATTACCCTTAAGAATCATGTCATCCTGTGGCATTTCATATATATATATACATAAAAAATATATATGTTTGAGGTTGTTTTTTTTTTTTTTTGTAGTGGAAATTAGAAACAAAGATAGAAGCTCTCTGTTGAAATAATGCCAAATCAGTTATCTTAGGTATGATTTGCACTTAACTTTTCTGTTTCCTTGAGTTTCTTTCTCTTGCGTAAGTTACAGAGGTATGTATCTGTGATCTATTTGACTGTATGTGTGTGTACAATAAAAACTATTACTGTGTGTTCATACATATCCATATGCCTATATATTAATATTTTTATTTTTAGATTGATTTAACATGAAGTAACAAGAATATTTCATCTGAGTTTTTTACTGCTAACTGTCACAGATTTCATTTTTTAAAACATGATTTGTTTTAAAAAAATAAAAATAAATCTGTATTATGTTCAGCTTTGAACTGAATGTAAAAAATAACTGTGGAAAAAAAGGTTGCACAATAACATGGAAGTATGATGCATTAAAAGGAAAAGAATCACAATTTATTCAAACTTCTTATTAGATAGAAGTATCTGCAGATCATTGAATTCCACAGAAGGTCGGCTAGCCATTAGGTTTTGGTAACTGGAAGAAACAATAAATCACAGCTTTTGCTTTTACAGCCCATTACACCCACAGGTCTAAAACCTTTCTGTGGTTATTTGCAAGCCTCAGAGTACTCCAGAGTCTTATACTTTCCAACTTTCTGTGACTAATAGATGGTACACTGTAGAGTGAACAGGAAATTGGAGTAGAAGAAAGGTGTAAAATCAGTATCCACAGAAAGGCTATGCAGGAAGGCTACGTGAAGAATAGCTCACTGTAGGGCTATGCAGTCTCCCAGTGAACCTCAGACAAGACAGATTACATTCTCATTAACGACTGTTTAAGAATCAGTGAATTTTTCTATGTTAGAAAGGGGAAGAAGTGCTAAAGTTACTAAATATTGTGGAAGGGCAAGGCAGGAGAGGGAAATAGAGAGGTAATAGGTTTGGAGAGATATTTGATTGAGACCTGCTGCAGTTAGCTAGAAAAAAAAAAATAGCTTGAGAGATTTATAGACCTCCCTCCTGCTTTTGACCTCTCACAGTAAAGTCATGCCCTCTTAAAGTTTTATTCTGTGTAGAAGCACAATATCCTTCATGTTTCCTTAAAATACCCGGGCAATTGACTTGCCCTTCTGCATTTATTAAACAAATCTACTGCTTCTGATGCAGCACAGTTCAGAAAAATAGTTACCTTTTGCTCACCTGCCTATTCAGTAATTTCACTTTTCTTCTTGAAGCTCCTGGATTAGATCTTCCTCCCACTTCATTTAGCCTCTTTCCTATTCTATCAAATGGGCCTACAGTTCCTAGCTAATTCAAAAACATGTCAGGGCAACATCTGCTGCACGGAAGAAAGAAGCTTCTCTAAGAATTGTAATGCCTCCCACATTGGACTAGAGGAAGCTCTAGGCATCTTTAGACACTTGAAGCGGGTCTCTCTGTCTGTGTCTATAGTACAGGCAAGAGGTTCCTGCTGTGCGAGCAGGCTACCTGGTGACTGCAAGGCAGACAGTACCATGCCCAGCAAACATAGTTTCCATCAAAATCAAAGACAGTTATGTTCCTAAATGTCCTCTGGGAGGCCTTGTACTGTAGGTTGCACCGAAGAATATGCTTGCTATAAAAAAAAAAAAAGCCAAATATTTCCTCTGTGTTTGTGTGTTTCAAGACCGCTTTGAATTCTTAGTGCAATGTTTTCCATTTAGCATCTTTTTCTTCTCCTTTTCTGTTTCAATCAATCTATTTCTGCTACTTGATACAGCCTTCACAGGTGAAGATTAAAATGTAATATGAGAAAAAACACATAGGGCAGGCATACTAGGAAATATTAAAGGCAAGAAATTGCTCCTCAGGCTCCTTATCAAGTGTATAGGTCATTACATAAGCTCTCACATTTCAGCTCAAACCTTTTAAAAGACAAGATAATTTAAAATAGAGTTTAAACACTTAACAGCTACTTCATGAGTTAGTAATTTCTCCCATCTCACATCTTCCTTTAATTTCTGCTTTGGATTTATCCATATAGGAATCAAAGATGTAACATATAAATGGAACATAAGAAAGGATTTCCACTTACTTATTTGGAAGTGTGAAAGCACTTCTATATTTGTATGATAGGCAATAGTTTGACCAGCTAAAAGGATGCTGAGTCTAATTCTGAACTTAAATGAAGACAAAAATGATTCAACTTAGAAACTAAAAACCAAATCCTGCAGTGGTGAAAAATTGTTATTTACAGGCACAAGGCAAGTAGGCACAAGCGAATGATATATATCACATAGTGAGTAGCAGGTTATGATCCTCAGACTGATTTTTAGCCTCTTCACTGTAGTTAATAGACTCAACCTACATGAAAATTTTTACAAAGTCTGTGAATCTAAGAATTTCTTCAAAGTATATATACACCATGGAGCCCAATAACTTCAAAATTTAATTTCTTAATAAATTTTTAGTCTGGCAGACAGAGGTGGAGAGTGTTATTCAAGTCTTTAAATATACAGCAACAGATAAATCTTTAAATTTAAAGGATGTCTTGATACTCACGAGTACTTTTGGACTGACTACTGACATACACTTTCCACAAGTTTCAGAAAGAGTAGGCATGATCCCAGAATAATCCTTCTTCTCCGTCTGCATTATAATAACGATAATAATGGTGACTAATATCTGTAACACTTAGCACTGGAGTTGTCTGCAGTATACAATGATTTTTCATAATAGAAGTAAATGTCCATTTTCCAGAAAGAAAAACATGGAGAGATGAACTAGCAAGTGAAAGGCCAATGGCAATAAAGATGAAAGTTATGAGTATTTTTATAGAGTTCAGTAACAGAAGAACTCAATTGCTTAGATGCAAGATAATTCCTAGCCTTGTACATGAAATTTGGAGGACACACATTCAGCTCCAAAAGATCATCTATCCAGTGGGCCAATGTTTGTAGATGGTGTAACATTTAGCTTCTGTTTCCCGTTTCTCTAGCACCAGTTGAGAAGCCTGTAAAAAGTGAATAACAGTGCTGTGTGCTTTAGTTTGTGATTTTACTCTAAATCATAATACTATAACTTTGTGATATGAGCAGACAAAAATTAGCTTGGTTAGAAAGGGGGAAATAGCTAACAGAAGAAAATGCCTGCTAGTCTGAGAGCTGTGATCCTGAGAACTAGGCCTTGGGACCAGAAACACCCTTGAAAAGTGCAGCTGGCCTCTTTGAAGTTCAGGTGGAGAAACTAGAAACAAGTGGCATCCTGAGATACCATCAGTAAGTGCAAAACTCAAGAAACTGCAATGGCAACTTATTGTCTGAAAAAGTGGCAGCAGTCTGGGAAAATAAAATTGGACTGAAAGAATAGAAACATCATCACTTACTGGTTGTTCCAGGTGGAGAATAGACATTAACAGCATCTATTGGCTGCTTAAAGTGGTGGTGTCCTATACCCTCTTATATTTATGATATAAAAAGAATGCAAGTTTTATCCAAAATGGAGCCTTGCTCTCTGAGAACTTCCCATGCTGTACGTACCTTTACTTTCCTAAACAAGCTGAATTCTACATAAACTTTCTATGAGATCTTTGACTCTCATAGGAGATACCTGGCTGATTCCAGATTCTGTGAAGAGGATAATTTTTGAAGTGAGAATCTGTCTGCTACCTTATTGGTCCCTACTTTGGGACCACTTTTGGGGTTGGTTCAGTTTGTCCACCCACCCCCGGGATGGTTGGGTCCCTTTTGGTGACTGGTTTGTCCTCCTCTTTGGAATGGTTTGGCCCTTTCTGAAATCTGTCTAATTCACTCGACACAGGTATTTTACATATATCCATATAAGTAATCTATCATAAGTGTATCTGTTGTTATATTTATGATAAGTTGTTTCAGTAATGACAAATTGGTAGTAACCTGTCATAGTTATTGTTTGTTACTATAAGGATCGTTGCTATATATCGCTGCTATTAATGATTTTTGCCATACTATTGATTGATACTATAGTATTGATTGCTGATAGTAATTTGTAATAACTGAATATATATATATATTCACTACATTAATCATAGTTATACTTGCTAGTGGTGATTTTTGTGGTCGTATTCTTGCTAGTCATGATTTGCATGGTATTTGTGATCATCTGTAATAAAGTAGAGAAATTTAGAGGATAAAAGTCTCCATCTCCTTGTGTGTTACAAAATCCTACAAACCCACAGTAGTGATGTCTATACATCCAGAGGCTGGGCAACCCTTTAGGTCGTGACTCTGTGCTACCACGTTTAGTCCCACATTTTTTTCATGGATATTATCTTGTCATGGCATAATCTCCCCTAAACGCCCTGTCATGCAACTAAGCTTGCTTCAACACAGTAAAACATAGGCAGGTTGATGGGAGAAGGAAACTATTGGCAAGCTTATTGGCTAAAGCTGTTACCAAACTCCACTCCAACTGGATCTTCGAGTTCACAGACAAGGATGGGTTGCTGCACCCTTCTGGTAAGAGATGATGTTTCTGCTGGCACTGCTGCTGCTGTCACTGTCAGTAAAAGAATACCTTTGGAAACCAGCACACTGTCATTGCTGGTTGCCAATGCAAGTAATCATCTCATGATGAACTCCTCTGAGTTCAACTTCTGTTACATCTGTTTGCTCAGATTCTTTTTAATTGTGGCAAATACTTAATTTTGAGTCTAATTGACGGGATGCTTTCTTTCACCTTCGTAACAAAAGATAATTTTTTTCACAGATGTATGCCACTTCTTAGGAGGAAAGACAGGATTATGACTAATTCATTTTTTATTTTGACTCATAAGGTACCCAATAATGTCGATCAATGTGCAGTGAAGACTGACTGAATCTTGTTTATTAGAAGTCCTCACAAATAGCCACAGTCTAGCAAACTGAGTCTAACTTTCAGCTGCGTTATTTCCATCTGGTGTTTTTTGTAATGCTTCCAGCATGTGTAACTTAATAATACTAACATGGCTGAGTAAGTGTCTCATTCTATAACACAAGGAATCCTTAAAAGTCTTATAAACACTTCCATTCAACAAACCATGTGAAGACAATTATTTTCTATTTGTAGACAGGGAAATCAAGGAACAGGATTTTTCAAGGCAACATTAAAAATAAATGCTTGAAATAATCTTGTGTTTTAAGATGTTGACTTTGAAACACTTTAATACTATTCTGATTTTTGAATACGTCAAGCACCTGCAGCTCTCACTGCCTTTAACTGCTGTCCTCTGTGCTGAGCGCCTCTCAGAACAAAACCCTGTGGTAGGTAACAAAACGAAGACACCCAAACTTTGTGCAGATGCTTGTAAATTTGGACCTCCTAAGTGATTCGCACAAAGTCAAACAGTGAGTCACTGTCTAAACAGTAAAAGAAATTAAATCTCCTGCCTGTCGCAGTACTTCAGTTTGGAAACATGCTGCTTCTCAGACAGCAGAGTTGCTTCAATTAGAGAAGAGTGGTCTATTAAAGCTGCAAGGAAAACAGCATTACTTAATAAGTCACTACAAGAGAACAGATAATGCAAGAGTAAAGATCAGACAATACACAGTGCCTGCAACTAAAAAGCAGTAAGGACAAAAGGTAACTGAACTGTTCTCTAATCCAGACAACAGTACTGAGGTGTAGCATCATGATAACTGCAGAGTGAAGAGGGCTATGCTGCTAAATAGTGGCCACTGTGGCTTTGCTGCATCATTCAGAGTTTCTACACAAGCCAGTGTAACAGTAAGGTACACTGGGAACTGGTGAATAGATGCCACAGTTCTGTGCGAAATAAGTATAGGTAGAGTAAATACGATAAAAATCAGAAATACATTCTAGGGTCAGTCACATAAGAATTTAAGGAAGATCTGCAGAGTACATTTCTTTGTTTATGAAGTGAATGTTCAGGGTGCAGATATGTGCTTTGACGGCTTTAAACATAGCAAAATTCCTTTCTAAAAATATTAGTTTAATTAAAGCCATGTTGAAATTGTGATAGACAAAGTGTGCTGGTTTGGCCCAGATCCCAGGTTTAGAACTATTGAAGGACGAATACAGAAGACACGAATTTGTATTAAAACTGTTATTGCAACATACACAAATGTCTGCACACAGACATTCCTTTTGTTGTCTCCTTAACGGGAGCACAGCTGACTAGGCTACTGACTGAAGCCCCCTGCATCACTCTGAGACCATTCAGTGCCCACAGTTGTCCTCTTGCTTCCCTTCCCACATTGCTCTGTGCTTCAAATCCCAGGTAGGTTGCAGCTAGTGCAACTGTCCGTCCCAGAGAGCCCATTAGACCTTTCTTTCTCCTAATTCCTGGTGTACTGAATATTTTCCTTTCTGCCCTCCTTACCTTCCTCCATTTCCTCTTCCCTTGCTTCTCTCCATCAACCTTAGAAGTTCACCTCTGATAGCAGCTAAAGTAAAATGGAAGGGAATACTGCTACATCTGGAAATAATTCTTCATAGATTCAGATGAAGGTGCTTGGCTCAGCTAAGCATATACTAGTGTTTCAGTGTTATTTTCATGCTTTATCTGTTTTTTGTTTTTTTTTTTTTTAATTTTAATCTCTCAATGGTTTCCAAACCAAAAATGATCTTCCTATTAGTGCTGGAACACACTTGAATATTCAGACTTGCTTTGATATATTATTGAAAAAGCCATCAGGTAAAAAGATCTCTCCAGCTCATCTTGGACACAAGTCATAACAATATTATAATAATAACCTGTTAACAACATACAAACCACTCAGGGAACTACAGGATTGTGAGCCTCATCTTAATCTCTGGGAAGGTAATAACACAGCCTGGAAATAATTTCCTGTCCCATGAAGGACAAGAAAATCATCATGAATAGGCAGCACAGCTTTACCAAAGGGAGGTCATGCTTGACCAGCTTGATAAACATCTACGATGAAATGACTGGCTTTGTAGAGGTGGGGAGAGCAGTGGATATTTTCTGCCTGGACTTCAGCAACATCTTTGACACTGTGTGCCATAAGATCCACATAGACAAGCTGTTGGTGTATGGGCTGGATAATAGACAAGCTGTTGATGTATGAGCTGAATAAGCAGACATTGAGATGGATTGAAAACTGTCTGAATGGCTGGGCCCAGAGGGTGGTGATGAGCAGTGTAACATCTACTTGGAGGCCAGAAACTGGCAGTGTACCCCAGAAATCAATAGGGGGTCCAGCCTGTTTTAACACTTTTATTAATGATTCATAGGATGGAGTAGAGTGTACCCTCAGTAAGTTTGCAGATGACACCATATCAGGAGGAGAGTCTGATACACTAGAGGGTCATACTGCCATCCAGAGGGACCTCAACAGGCTGGAGAAATCGGATTACAGTAACCTCATTAAGTTCAACAAGGGGAACTGCAAAGTCCTGCAGTTGGGGAGGCACCAACATATGCTGGGGACCGCCCAGCTGGAAAGCAGCTTGGCAGAAAAGGACCTGGAGATCCTGGAGGACACCAGGTTGAACATAAGCCAGCCACTGGCCTTTACCCCAAAGAAGGCTAATGGTATCCTGTGTTGTATTAGGCAAACTGTTGCCAGCAGGTGGAGGGAGGTGATCCTTCCCCTCTTCTCAGCCCTGGTGAGGCCACACCTGGAGTGCTGTGTCAAGTTCTCGGCTCCTCAGTAAAAGTGACACGGACATGCTGGACAAAGTCCAGAAAAATGTCATGATCATGATGAAGGGACTTTCCTCCTATGAGGAAAGGCTGAGAGAACTGGGACTATTTAGCCTAGAGAAGAGAAGACACAGGAGGGATCACATCAATGTATATAAATATCTGAAGAGAAGGTGTAAAGAGGACAGAGCCAGGCTCTTTTCAGTGGTGCCCAGTGACAGGACCAGAGGCAATGGGCACAAACTGAAACACAGGAGGTTCCTTCTGAACATCAAAGAAGCCTTTTTTACCGTGAGGATGACTGAGCAGCGGAACAGTGGGTTGTGGAGTCTTCTACCTTGCAGATATTCAAAAGTCATCTGTACATGGTCCTAGGCAACCAGGTCTAGGTTGCTCAGAGGTCCCCTCCATCATCAAATGTTTTGTGATTCTGTGATTTTTTATTAAGAAATAGTTTATGCTTCATTATTTTCTCCAAATTTATACACAGAAAAAATAAAAACTAACAGCAAAGTCTTTAGTTCAGTTTTGAACCAATACCTGTTACAAGGCAAAAAAAAAGAAAGTGAGATTAAACTGCAGAGTTTTGCACTGTAGCCTAAAACAGGCTATCCATACCACCTACCCTTAAGAACATCAGTGTCATGGTTTAACTGCTGTGGGCAGCCAAGCTCCACCCAGCTGCTTGGTCACTCCCCTCCCAGTGTAATGGGGGAGAGAATTCTGAGGGTAAAGGTGAGAAAACTCGTGGGCTGAGATAAAGACAGTTTAATAGTCAAAATAAAAGCAGTGCATGCAAGCAGAGCAAAACAAGAAATTCATTCACTACTTCCCATCAGCAGGCAGATGTTCAGTCTTCTCCAGGAAAGCACAGTGTCACCACGCATAATGGTTAGTCGGGAAGATAAATGTCATAGCTCTGAAAATCCCCCATCTTCCCTCAGCTTTTATTGCCGAGCATAATGTCATATGGTATGGGACATCCCTTTGGTCAGCTGGGGTCAGCTGTCCCAGCTGTGTCCCCTCCCAACTCCTTCTGCACCCCCAGCCTACTTGGTGGCAGAGCAGCTGAGAAGCAGAAAAAGCCTTGACCCTGTGTAAGCACTGCTCAGTAATAACTAAAACATTCCTTTGTTATCAACACTCTTTTTGGTCACAAATCCAAAAATTGACACTGTACCAGCTAATACGAAGAAAATGAACTCTATCTCAACCCAAACCCAGTGCAATCAGTTAGCCCAATATGGTTTTTTAGACTTCCCGGTGGTTAACAAAAGCAAAGTAGGGAGCAATTTACATTAGGAACTAGTTCAGCACATGATGTATCAAACAGTTGACTGAGTTCCCTACATGGCTATGAGCAGCTACATATGGCCCATGGGGTTTACTGTGGCGTAAGTTAGTCTATACTGAACATCCCTACCACACATGTGCTTTGAAGCTCTCCAAAGGACCAGCTGTTGGTCCTTGTGTCCCCATTAGGGGCTGGAATGCCTTTGCTGCACTCCTGGGGTGGAATTATATATTTTATGTCCTTATAAAGAAACCTGTTTTGTATACATCAAAACCACCCTGTAAACCAAATATAGACATAGAGAAGAAGGATGGTCAGGGAACTTTCATCAAAAGTGCGCTAGCACTTTGAATCAAAATGCTGATGTGCTCCCTTTTTCCTCCCTTCCTCTTCCGTTGTTTTTCCGTTTCTCCTCCCATTTCACCCTTGCCTTCTACTCTCGTCAACAGGGAACCTCTCATGATTGATTGACATTTCCCAAGGAAGAAGACTTATCTCCTGAGTAGCTGACCTGCTAACATGGAACACTATATCATGCTTAACAATTATCATCAATATTTATAACACTTTTATGTACAACAAGTTGAGTCACATTAGCAGATAGCAATGAAACATACTTATATTCATAGTAAGAACCGTGCAGCAGCAGTAGGTCATCTTTTTAAAATGAGTTTTATCCCTCTAAAAAGGAAATGTCTTTTTAACCAGCTTTTCCTTTGTGATCAACAGACTCGCTGGCTTTTGAAAATGTCATCATCTTATTCCGGATACACAAATACAAAATTTTCAAAATTTTGATTTTTACTTAATATGCTTAAGGCTAGGGTGAGGGAGCTAATATTTAATGTATTTGATCATTAGGCTTGGGGAATTTTCTAGTTAAGTTTGCCATGAGAACATTGAAGAAAATACTGTAGAAAGAAAAAACTTAGAATTGTATGAAAGGACTCTTAACGATGCAACAATTAATACATTTGTGTAAGTAATATGAATATCTGCAGCATATTAATTTTGGTATGTAAAACTGGAATGTACCTGGCCCTAGACAAAATTGGCAGAGCAACATTAGCAAATTATTGCTCCTTATATGCATACTTGTCTTTAACTTCTTTAAAGATATTGATCCCTCTTTGTTGTACAGCATGAACACACAGCTCTCTTTCTCCTACATAAGTGAAGAAGCAATTTGTTGTGAAAAATTAAAATAATTTGAGTTTATGTTGACAACACATAAAAACAGTTAAGAAGTGAGCAGACATAGAAGTCTGTTTAGGTGTGTGCTAACACAGGTACAAAATAATAAAATTCCTACAGTTATTTCTCAACTGAAAATTAGTAATACTGAAAAAAAAGGAAAAAGCTGTAATAAAGGTTTTCCTGTACAGGTCTTTCTACAAACCTCAGAATAATCATTAATCACCAGAAAAATGAACCTGTTCTTCAGAATACATTTAATCTAAACAAATTGTTGTTTTGTATTAATGAGTATTTTTTTTGTAAAATTACTATTATTTAAATAAACATGCTATTTATTACCACAAAAAAAAAGATAGTATTATGTGAACTTCCATTATTGCAACAACTGGTACATAAGCCATAGTACCACACAGATTGAGAGGTAGCCAACAATAGCTGTGTGCTGAGTCAATGAATGATCCTGTGTTCTTGGAGGGATAACCTTTTACTTGTCTTAAGAAAAGATTTTAGTTACGGATTTTAGCACATAACAACAATTTAATATGCACATAGGAAGTTAAATGGAAGCAGTTAAGAATTTCAAATACATTCTAAAAGAGGAATTTATTTTTGGTATTCCTTTAAAAGCAATCTAGATTTTGTACTACTCTCTCCTATTAACCCTGCCTGAATTGAGATCTTTTCATCAGACTGGAGTTGAAGCAGTATAAGGGCTGGCTTTGGATGGAATATAACACAAAGTAGCATGATGAAAACATGATTTGCTCAAAATTACCCCCATAAAGCTATATTAAGATTACTGTGACCTTTGTAATGTGTGAAGAATTGCTTTTTTTCTCTACTTACTCTACTTGTATAAATAGAACTGACTGGAATTTGGGTATCATCTGTATTCATTATTAGGTAAGTACTGCGGATGTAACTGAAAAACTAGCAGATTTGAAGCATGTATGTTGTCTTGACCAAGCCAGTTCTAATTTGAAAGCAGGCTTGTTTTCCCTTGTCACGCATATTGATCATCTTCCACTTTTTCAATTGTCTTATGAAATTCTCTGGATTTATAAAACTTCTCATTCCTTAGATTCATTGTTAAAAGACGAGATGTTAAAATACATATAGTAGCATAAAATTCTTTCTTGTCTCAAATTTAAAATAGCCACCATACATCCATCTGTTCTTTTCTCTTTCAGAATGTCCTGACATTATTTGATTTTTAAGTAATAGTTTTCTTAATTAATGGCATAATACTAAGAATGGGAGATACAATTTTATATGGCTATACATTTTGAATAAAACATCTTTATATTTTGACAGGTAATCTTAACATTACATTAAATTTGTTGCCTCTTATGCATTTATTTCTTCAGCTGCTTTTGAAAGTAAAAAAAAAAAAAAGAAAGAAAGAAAAATAAATTAAAATCTCTGAAATCCTGACCTTTCAATCACAGCGAATCAAGGTAAACACCAAATTCCTCTTTTCTGACATTAACTGAGTTGAAGGGTGGTTTATAATATGTGCTTTGTGCTTTTTCAACTCAGTTTCAAAACAGTTTAGAAAAAAGGAGTAAGTCTTCAAAAATGCATTTTCCAGTTAGACAAAACAAACAGACTATTTTTAGATTATTTTTATGGGAGGTTTTAGAAATGAATATAGATTTAAAGATGGTGACAGCATTATATCCTGACAGGTTATCACCTTTCAGCTCCAATGGAGAAATGCACTTAATTAGAGCAGGCTCAATGCATGTATGCTGACAATTATCTGGAATATAAATTTTGAGGCTTAAGTCCAGCAAAACCATGAAAATTAAGTAGAAGATAACTTCTGAGTTTCAAGAAATTGTGGGAACATTAAGTTAGCTCAGTTTTTCAATTAAGTGAAATCTTAATAACCTGTAATAATTATTTTCTTCAACGTTCTTGAAACTTCACAAAACTTTGCCTGTCACGGTAAATGTGCCAGTTTTTAGGTCAAAGGAATTTGCAAAGATAAATAAAATGCAAGTAAAAATAGAAAGTGTTTAAAATTGGCAATTGTGAAAACCTAAATATAGACCCAGTGCACTTCTGTAGTAATGCTAAAAGTTTAAAGCAAAACAGGTGTATTTCTTGCACACTGTTATACAAACATCTATCTATTTATTCATACACCTATCCTCTCTCCCTCTTCCTCTGTTTGTCTTGTAAGACTCTGAACCAATATTCACCGCCTTACAAAATCAATGTACTGTAAAAGTTTTTGTGAAGTCACCTAATGAACTGATTCCTAAGGAATTCAAATTCTGTTTAACGTTTTCAGAAATAATGTAGAATTCCACTGCAATATGTGTTTTCAGACAAAAAAAAAAATCTGTTGAGGAAAAGCTTGAGGATATTCTTATAAACTGAATAATTATATTGCAAAACAATATAATGAAAATGGGATATAAGAAATATTTTAAACAAAATCATTCTACTAAATTCTGAAACAAAAATATTTCAGTGTAATTGCTAAGAAAACTAAGCTAAGTAAAGCTGAAATAGTAAATGCAAATGACGACTTTTGGTAATTAAAAACTTAAAAGTAGGAATACAGTCTTAAATTTCCTGTTCTGCCAAGGAGGACCTGTGTGACCTTGAGCAAATCAAGCTAGGCCAAACATCTACAGACCTGTCATGTTCAGCTAGAGTACTGAAATAGAAAGTGCAAAACACGCACGTGATGCTGGTATCTAGTCTCTTCAGACTTCAAGACCTAGTGTATTAATACCTGGTGATTTCTGTTACTTCCTAAAGGGAAGCTGAACAGCTTTGAGTGGCTGAAGTGGGACCTTAATTGAGCAGGAGATTGGCACAGATGATCTCCCTTCAAATATCATTTTTCATATGACTCTATGCTAAATGTCCCTGTGGCTCTTTTCCCTATTTTTAACCATTTTCTCCCTTACTTTGAGAAACCAGTTTGCTGAGCCAACAGCTGTCTTATACTGGATTTCCTTAAGTATATGATACACAAGCCGTAATTAATAACCTATTCCTGTATCATAAATAAACACAAAATCAGAAGGGTATATCACTATAATGTCATTAAATGACTTTAAATAATTTTCTGTCTTTGGAACTTGACTATACATCAGATTTCTGCAAGAAATTAATACAGTTGTTCTAAAAATTACACTAGCTATGTTAAATTATACCTTAAGCTGCATGTAGCTGAGATCTTCCTAAAAGTCTGTAGACATCTTTGCACCCAGCCATTCATATTGGCTTCTTTAGGGAAAAAGTGCTGTAGCATTCAAAGATATGTGAGGAAAATCTGTTCTTGAGTTTCAGGTAGCTCATTCATTGGCTCTGTCAGATATGCATGCTTTGGTCAACAGCATGAAGCATCACTTGCATTTTTTAGTACATATCACATCACACTAAGTGAAGAGGTGTGCATCAAGAATTATTGGTCCTTGAACGATAAAGCACAGGCCAGTTGAAATCGATGTGTTTGTTTAAAGATGTATTCTGATTGAGATTCACAAAAAATAACTGCAAATGGGGTCTGGGAACGCAACTCAAAAATTAACTCATAAAAAATACTTTCTTAAATTTTAAAATTCAGGAAAAACAGAAGGACATTAGCTTCCATATACAGTGGAATGTTAGTGACCCTGATTTGAGTTTGAACGTAGTCTATAAAAACAGTAATAAAATCTAGTGCACATATCTCCAAATTTAGTGCATATATCTGTACACTTCATTTTATTTTTAATGCATATGGAAAGATTCACTTTGTTTGTAAGGAAAAATATGACAGTGTGACATTTTCCTTAATTACAAAGTCTGATGCGTTTAATAGCACAAATTTGGCCTCCAAGTTGACAGTTCTCTCTCTTAGAATCAATGGTTAGACTCAAGGGCACCAGCTTGGTCATCAAGATCAATATTAGAAAAAATACAGCTTGTCAAGACCTCTTGGCCCCATATTGATTCAAACAAGGTACTGCAGGGAATTTAATAATGATGTTACAGCTATTGGCCAACAAACAGAAGATTCATTCATTGATTTCAGCAGAGGCAGATGAATAACACAAAAACATTATTACCCTAGATGCTATAGTAACACCTGTTACAGAGCTTCCAAAGTGTGCATTTCGGAAGTGTGGTGGTTGCATGGAAAAGTTTTCAGGCAAACTAAATTGAATTCATGTTTGAAAGAATGCAAATTGCTGAAACTGACTCAAGAGAAGGATGTTTACATTCCCTTAAAAAGTATGCCTTATTTTGCCAACAAGGGAAAAACCCCCCAGTTTTTCTAAGACTGCATGAAGGGTTTTTTGGTGTGAAGGTGGTTCTCTCCCATAGTTTTATCCCAATGTAATGTAATTTTAAAAAAGAAGATGCTTTAAAAAAGATCCCCATATTTTTCCTAGTAACCCTTTCTGTGTTCTATATCTTGCAATGCCTCCTCATACTCAAAATGCCAAGTATAATTCCAATATTGTAGTTTTAAACAAATAAAACCCTGTCGTTTACTCCTACTTACTGGGAAAATGAAACTATTATTTCTGAACCTTTTGTAAATAACGAAAGGTTTTACAGAGCCTAAAAAGATCTGAGCTCTTCATTTACCTTTAGTGCTTTGAACAGTGCTTGGAAAGAAATTTCCACATGAGTCAGAGAGCACTTCAAAGAAAACAGAAATGCCTCTTAGGATCTATTTTTATTTGGAATTTATTCCTCAGGTTTTTTTATTGTAATAGTTTAAGAGGAATTAGTTAACATCAGCAGTGAGTAGTTAAAGAGGATCCTCTTTAGATCACTGAAAGAAAAAGGAAAAACGCTGCATCTTGGTGTAACCATTCTGTTATTTTCACAGATAATGTTTTCCTCCAGCTTCATTTCTGTTATATTATGACAAATGGAACTTTTTAAAGGCTTGGAAATATTTTGCTAATATTTTTTAATGATTAATGTGTATAATACTTTAATTTAGCAATTGCAATAATTGAAAATAGAAGCATAAACTGCACTATGAAATAATGGAAAATAATTATATTTGCTGAAGGTCTGCTATGAAACATGAAAAATTTTGCACCAAAAGAAAGATAAGGATAGGAGCAGAGGAAAAAGCCTAGAGTGTTCCTAGCTTTTTTTGCAGAAGATAAAACTCTTCCATCTCAGAAACAGATTTTGTGCAACCAAGTTTTCTTGTTTTAAAGCAACTAATAGATAGATAGCCACAAATTCATATTAGTGGCCTTGTGGATGGAAATGTAGTGTTAATAGTTTCCACCTTGTGAATCCATTCTCCACACCCTTAGAAAAGTAGAAAACCTCTAAGAAGATGCATTTCCCCCCATCTCCTGCTGAAACCAAAATATTGACAGCAGCAGAAGCTAAGGCCCAGACAAGTAGAGGAAGATATGTTGTACAGTCCTGTCAGTCCCTACATGCAGACTGCAAACAGCAGAAGAAAGTTCCTGCAAGCCCTCCAATCTAATCACTGGAGTGTGAACTGGGGTCAACTCTGGGACGTGCACACAGAGAGCCTTTACTCTCGCAGTGCTCATCTCTTGCCAACAGTTTATGTTCAGAAGCAGCCTCAACACACTTTCAACTCCATGTTGAAGTTAGTTTTGGCTTGTCCATTTTTTATTGTGCCGCCTTTTTATTATGCTGACAAGGTGTGGGAATACGGTGGTATGGCTGATAATTGTTTAGATTATTCTAGCCTTTGCTTTGTTTAATAAGCCATATTCATTTACTGGAACTCAGAGTCCTATGTGTTATAAACAGCAATTCGTGTTTAATTTAGCCATATAGAATTGAGATACCTGGTTCAACATAGCTGAATCTTACTGAAAAAAAAAAAAAAACCTCTTTTGCCTAATGAAAGAACAAATTATAAGAATGCATCTTTCTCTCTGATCCTTTCAGTTGCACCTGAAAAAAGGCAGCAGCACTTTCCAGCCAACTTCTCAATCTGACACTTAAAGGTCCCTGATGAATCCATTATCTTCTAGTGGGCTTTACTTCTCACTTTGCTACATGCGACTGTCAATTCAGGGTCTTCGCTTATCTCTTTCTCTACTTTCTATGACTATTACTCTTTTAAGATGCATTATTATTGCCTCATGTACCTGGAGGGCAAAATAGCAATCAGGCCTTCATTATACTAAGCATTATCTAATGCTTAAGTAACGCCATCAGTCAGGATGGCGTTTAATGAAGAACTTCTTCGACAGCTGGCCTGAACAGCACTGCACTCCCCTTCATCCTCTGCTGCCGCAACCCTTTCATGCTCATCCTGGGCTCTGTTTTGATCACTTGGACACTACCAGTGCAGGTACTGCGCAAACTAGATCTCAACCCTGACTAAAAAAACCAACCTATTGACATTCCCATCAAGTATGGAATGACATTCTGGTAGTTCTTGCCACTGACACTATAAATTCTGGGACAAGGAAAAGAAAACAGAATAAAATGCTACCCTAACCCTCTTTTCTTCTTTTCTGTTAAACAACATGAATAGGAATACACAGATTATGTTCTGGTCTTGCTTTTTTCTCTCTGCAGTTTAAAACCAAAGTCAACTTCCCTCTTTATAGTTCCCATTATCTCACACATTTTTCAAGGTAAGTGGTAAAGTCCTGTCACTTTGACGGTAGTCACCTTGTCTTCTCTGTTAGTCAGTTGTCTGTTTTCTGGATTACACCTGATTTTGTGAGTCAGGTGCATCTGACTTTTCATATCAGCTCTCACCTTTCTTCTCTAACCCAGTTCTCTCTTTACCCAACAAGTTAGTCTCTCTGCCTGTTACATCATTCTGTTAGTTATGACAAAGAAGAACAAGTTAGATGTGGATTTTCAGTCAGAAATGCAGATGTCATTTCAGCATCAAGAAAGAACAGACAAAGCAGAATGAGTTAAGAGAAATAAAATATTCTTAAAGACCAAGGAACAACTCTAGAAAGAAAACATTTGGAAATACTTGAATCTTGATTTTTCTTTCACAACTTGTTGTCTCTTATTTATTACTTACAGCATGTGGCAGATTAACAAGAAGTCACGTGATTTAAATACTGTGGCTAAATTCCAAATAACACACAGGGTAGAAGTTAAAATAATCAAAGAATACTCAAGGACCATAAAGGTTCAGGAGTAATTCATTTGGTACGTTATGGGAGAAGCTAAAACTAGGAGGAAGAAATGAAATTAAGAAAAGAAAAATGCACATTAAATATTAGGGAAGACATTTTTCCAAGCATTAAATATTTTCCTTTATGGAATAATCAGTACCTACTGGGAAGTTAAAGATGCTGGTTCTTTGAAGCACTTACATTTTCCTGCGAAGAGGTGTAAAACAATATAGCTACAGTCGCAGATACCAGGAAGAAAACTGGAAGATATTTTACAAATGCATCAGCTAATATGTGCTAATAAACATATTCTGAAAAACTGCTTAATATTAGTAGGTGAGTATCAACATCAGAAAATCCCAGAGAAATGTAATATTGTTTTAATAACCATGACTTTTGTAATGGGTACTAATTAGTCTTCAAACTGGTTTATTATTTGTTACCAAAGCCATCTGTATCCCATTAAGTACCATTTCACTGCAACCAATAAAAGCCCACAGATTTTGTACTGACCTGGCAGTCTGGAGCTGTCTGTCTTTGGCTTTGGCTTAGCTGATTTTACCTTGCTTTAGCTATGACAACAATTTTCTAGTAGTCAGGTTACTATCATCTGATATCTTTAATTGTGAAGATCACGCACCAGAAAGCTATAACAAACCCTTGTAGTGAATGAATAACAAATATTAGCCCAGGGAAATATAATGACATTGATGTTAATCAGTGCTGGTGAACCCTATTAAGCAACTTCAGTAGGTAACGGCTGAAAACAGCAAAACTTAAGACAGAAATAAATGAAGGGAGATCAAGCCAAGCAATCTACACTGTAACAGCATACAAAAAAAATTCTAACTGGAACCAAGACTGTGTAGGAAGATGTTCTCATTGGTGTCATGCTCCTTTAGATGGAAACTCAAGATGTTGATGAGCTGTTATAAATTCCTTTTTTGAGGAAGATTGAAACTGTCAAACTTTGGATGCAGAGAAAAATTGAAAGGGTGAACACTTTACCAGAGAAAGATGATAGGTACTGGGAAGTTCCTATGTATCGCTCTTAACTATACTACTAATTACTACTGTTTATCATTTTAAGTGAACAAATAATAATATCTCTTTCTGTATTACGATTAGATTGTTAAAACTTTCGATAGATTAACAACAAAGCCTTATCTACGTATCTAAGGAGTGTTCCCTTTTCACCTGCATCAAGGTTTTGATTGTAACATATTTACTAAACACATCATTTTTCTTGCAAAGACATGGAGCTGATTTCTACCTCAGGTCACACCTATTGAAAGAAACTTGAATCCAAAGCTCATGGGACCTTCAAAGTCTATCACAATTTGAAAGGGCATCATTTGTCCTCTGTATCAGTACATAATGTGCTGTCAGCACAACTCCCACAGGTGCTAAGCAAGAAGCATGGCTTACAGAAATATTGTGTTAAAATATAGCCTGATTATTAGACCTTTTAAACAAAACTGCTTATTTTAATAGCTTGTCACCTAGGAAAAGGAACAGGTAACATGTCAAGCTGTTTTGATTTCTTTTCCTCAGAAAGATATATGACCTGTTACATGTTATAATTGAGTACAGCAAATCAATACTGAAAGTTTTTAAATCTCAATATGTATGATTATTACATTTTCTAAATAGTTACTGGTGTATTACTGTTTTTTGCATGTCTGTTTTTATTATTTTTATGTTGGAACCTCTGTAACATATATGCAATGACACCCATCTCATCATTTTTCCATCTCTCCTGATCCTTTACACTCTCCTTCACATCCAGTAAATATTTTACCATTGTTCATTTCAAAGGATACAAAAGACTAGCACAGTATTTCAGTTAATGATATAGTGATCTCTCCTTTTATTGGAACATAGAATTATAATCAGTTATGGTTTAACCCCAGTAGGCGGGTAAGCCCCACATGGCTGCTCACTCACTCCCCCACTAATGGGATGGGGGAGAGAATCAAAACGGGATAAGAGAGAAAAAAGGCTGAGATAAAAGACAGTTTAACAGACAAAATAAAAGCAGTGCATGCAAACAAAGCAAAATAAGGAATTCATACACTATTTCCCATAAGCAGGCAGATGTTCAGCTATTTCCAGGAAAGCTGGGTGTCACCACACAACATTTTATTAGGAAAACAAAACGTCACCACTCTGAACGTCCACTCCCTCCTTCTTCCCTCAGCTTTTATTGCTAAACATGACATCATACGTTACGGGACATCCCTTTGGCCAGCTGGAGTTAGCTGTCCTAGCTGTGTCCCCTCCCAACTCCTTGTGCATTCCCAGCATACTTACTGGGGGATCAGTGTAAGAAACTGAAAAGGCCTTCACGCTGTGCAAGAACTGCTCAGCAATAACTAAAACATCCCTGTGTTATCAACACTGTTGTGGTCAGAAATCTAAAACATTGTAGCTACTATAAAGAAAACTAACTCCATCTCAGCCCAAACCAGTATATAAAAATGAAATTCAGGAAGTTGGTTGCACCAAATTTCATGTAAAAATTCCAGGCTCCTGATTTTCAGACCTTTAGTTCCACAACAAAGGAACTGATACACAGGTTGAGACCAAAGCTCTATCTAGCCCAGTAAACTCCAGGAAAATGACTCAATAATACAGACATAGAAATACGGCAAACTAGTGTGAAATCTTCAGGAAAGCTTCCAGAAAACTTTGATGCAGAGACCTTTAATCAAAATCTGTCCTTAAAATTTGCTATGTATGAAAGGCCAAAATGTACACAGATATTTTTATAATATTATGCATAACAGACGAATGTCTGAAGACAGAGTAGAAATCATTACCTTCCTAAAAATAGATCTTCTGCATTAGGTCTTCAATATTTTGCACCTCAAGACCACATAATAGCATGTGAAGATGTCATTTGAATGATAGCAATTGCCTGAACATTAGTGTTAAAATTGAACCCATTTGCACAATCACAGCCCAATTCAGCACATCTCCATTGGTACTTATCTCCTTTCTGTAGTTTCACCTGCCGTTTCCTTAGTATGAATAAATCATTAGAACAGATGGCAAAAGCTTACCAACAAAAGGCACTGTCATTCTCAGCGTAAACCCAGTCAACATATATTTGCTAAAGCAAAACAGCACTTCTATGTTTTGGGAATGTATTCTATTAGAATTGCTGATCCTATTATTTTAACAGTCAGCCTAAAAGGGAAGTATTCACTGATTCCACAGAACTAGATCTAGATCTTTCACTACAATCTTTAGTTAATTAGAGATGCCTTGTTCTGATCATGTTCACTTCTTTGAAGGCTATGCACACACAAACCACGCACATACAATTTCATATCCTGCAGTGAGAAAACAGGATTCACTGTAAAGCTGCCAGATCTTGAAGATGAAACATTATTGAAATGCCATTAAACTATTAGTCAAAGATCTTACTGATGTATGATTGTTTATGAATGTGTTTAGCTGAAGCTCAGACTGGCAATCTTGCAATTGTTAAAACCTCCTGTTAGCATAGCAAAGTCAAGAGAGAACTAAGGTATATTCACAGAATCATAGAATCGTTAGGACTTGGAAGGAACCTTTAAAGCCCATCTAGTCCAATCCCCTGCAAGGAGCAGGGACATCCCCAACCAGATCAAGTTTCTCAGAGCCTCATCCAACCTGGCCTTGAACGTTTCCAGGGATGGGGCATCCACCACCTCTCTGGGCAACCTGTGCAAGTGTTCTACAACCCTCATAGTAAAAACTTTTTTTCTAATATTTAATCTAAATCTACCTCCCTCTATTTTAAAACCATTACCCCTAGTCCTGTTGCAACAGGCCCTACTGAACTGTGTCTCCCCATCCTTCCTGTAGGCCCTCTTTAGGTACTGGAAGACCGCAATCAGGTCTCCCCGGAGCCGCCTCTTCTCCAGGCTGAACAGCCCCAACTCTCTCAGCCTGTCCTCATAAGAGAGCTGCTCCAGCCCTCTGATCATCATTGTGGCCCTTGGACCTTCTCCAACTGGTCCATGTCCTTCTTATGGTGGGGGCTCCAGAACTGGACACAGTACTCCAGGTGAGGTCTCACCAGGGCAGAGTAGAGGGGCAGAATCACCTCCCTTGACCTGCTGGCCACACTTCTTTTGATGCAGCCCAGAATGCGGTTGGCCTTCTGGGCCGCAAGGGCACATTGCCGGCTCATGTTGAGCCTCTCGTCCACCAGCACTCCCAAGTCCTTCTCCTCAGGGCTGCGCTCCATCCATTCTCCGCCCAGCCTATATTTGTGGGATTGCTACGACCCAGGTGCAGGATCTTGCACTTGGCCTGGTTGAACTTCATGAGGTTGGCATGGGCCCAGCTCTCCAGCCTGTCCAGGTCCCTCTGAATGGCATCCCTCCCCTCCAGGGTGTCGACAGCACCACACAACTTGGTGTCATCGGTGAACTTGATGAGGGTGCACTCTATCCCACTGTCCATGTCACCGACAAAGATGTTGAACAGGGCTGGTCCCAATACCAACCTCCGAGGAATGCCATTCGTCACCAGTCTCCACTTGGACATCGAGCCGTTGACCACCACTCTCTGAGTGTGGCCATCCAGCCAACTCCTTATCCACTGAGTGGTCCATCCATCAATCCCATGTCTCTCTGGTTTAGAGAGAAGGATGTCATGTGGGACAGTGTCAAAAGCTTTGCACAAGTCCAGGTAGATTACATCAGTTGCTCATCCCATATCCACTGATGCTATAACCCCATCATAGGAGGCCACCAAACTGGTCAGGCACGATCTGCCCTTGGTGAAGCCATGTTGGCTGTCACCAACCACCTCCTTGCTTTCCATGTGCCTTAGAATGGTTTTTCTGCTATCCTTTCTTTCTACGAGTAACATGAATGGCATAATTTCACCATTGATCTACTATTTTTTTTACTAGCACTCACAGTGTAACTAGCCATATAGTATAAAAGTATAGATATAAAAAATGAATAAATATAATGATAGCATAAGCAAAAATAAGGATTGAAATAGTTGTCTTTGCTGTACTCCTAATACATCTCTGAATTGTCAGATTTCATCTCCATCCTTTTTTTATGATTGCTATTTCTCTCAGATCATGTTAAGACACTAACCCGGAGATCGTATTTTTTGTTTAGAATCAATTTTCTATTTACATTTAAGTCCTTATATGCCTCTTTCCAATCACCATCTGAATATCATACAGAAATCACAGTGCGTTAGTGCAACATTACATATTGACCTTGTTTTATACTGATGTCCACTCTGGACAATAATGCAATTTTCCAGCAGAAAACAGACAACTTGTAAGTGAAAACTACAAGAACAGCTCATGAGTAAAAAGGCCTCGGCATGTATCCTTAATCTTACTTTGCCATAAAAAGAAAGGAATTAAAAAATTGCATAGCTTGCTTTCAGGGTTTTTTAAGAGTTTTTTTAGAATTTATCGAGAGGTGACTGAGTTTTGTGATTTCATGATTAATATATTCTATAAAAACTCAGTGCATCCATTAAGGGTTAACTATTCTGGACCTCACAACCTAGGTTATAAACAAATGGGCATTATTTTCTTTTCTTCAAGTGATATATTTCTGAAACTTGTGAACTGCATAAACAAATTTTGAGTAGAATTAATGCCATTTTTTGAAAAAAAATATCTTTCTGATAAGTTTAAAATGTTTTAATGTAACTTTTAGAAGGCTTTTGAAGTTAATTTATTGAAGATTAAAGTGAGAGATTTGACAATTCTAGAGTCCAAATTGAAAAAAAAAATCCTAATCAGCATACTGCTTTAATCACAGACTGAGGCACTGCATTTCCACAGTCCCCAGTATTATGACTCTAACTTAAATTACATTGATACACTTGTAGGAGTCAAAAACATATAACAGAGAAAATAAGTATCCCCTATGCAGAGCAAACACTGATAGCAAAATATCTAAGCAAAACAGAGTATAAAAATCTAAAGTTCCTTTATTAATACATTAAATGAGTAGTTGTTATTTATTACATCCATAGACATCCTGCCACTGTATTATTTTGCAGTTCAAAACCTTTTAAACTATCTGAGTGTTACAGAACGTTTCATCTTAAAACGAGTAAGGCCCTTTATAATTTATAAAGTCTGACCTCTTCTATAACACAGGCACTGTAATTTTACCCAGTTACTCTTGCAGTGAATGCAATAGCTTGTATTGTTATGAAGCAAGACTTTCCTGCAAGGGGTGAAGAATATATCACTCCCAATATCTGATCAGTTATTAAAGGGCTATGCCATATTTCTGACTAGAATTACTCTGGATCTAAATTCTAGATACTGTCTCTCATTACACCTTTCTTAGCTAAATTAAAGAGTCTTCTAGTATTCATTATTTTCTCTCTATGAAAGCATGACTCTAGGAAATCTTGAAAAATGTGCTTGACCAAATTGCACTAAGACTTTTAATACACGATAAACGTAGCTTAATGATAGTATAATCTTGCACAAAATACTTACGAGTACTGAACTATTACTTGCAGATATTCGACCAGATAATTAGCCATAATCATTTGGCTCATTTACTTACATAGTAATACTTGTGTTTTAAGCAGAAATATCATAAGATAAAAGATTACATCTGCTTCTTCTAACCATTCAGATATCCACCTTTACCTGTGTGGAAGATTTTGGGATGGAATTCTGTGAATGTAAAAAAAGGAGAATTTCCAAAGTGTAGAATCTGGAATTAGGTGAAAAAAAATACAAGACAATTTGGGTTCATAAAGTCTAAGTGAAATTAAAATAGTGTAATGAATGTACATCAACATCAAAACACCTTTGATATTCATCATTTTTGCTGTCATCGGAAGATGAGTTATAGGAATGTATCTATGCTTAAAAATTGATTAAATGAGTAGCTGAAACAATCTGAACCTAAATACCATATAAATTATTCTAATTTTTATTTCAAATACTCAGATTCACACAGAACTACTGCAGAGGATTTTCAATGTACGTTTCAGCTGACCACTGTCTATTTTTCTGCTGCATATAGCAAGTTGCAAACTAGCTTTGACTAGCATCACATGTCCTGGGGTGAGTCTCTTAGCATGATTCTCTTACTAAAAGATGTGCATATATATATATGATCACAGTCCATGACTGTATGTGTTTCTGTGTGCAGCTCTGTTTAATTCATATCCATATGCCTGTTTCCTCTCTTCCCCTTCCCACAGTTAATATCTACAAAACTAAACAAGTAAGTAGAAATCTCAGTGTTGCCAAGAACTCACAAATTTTGTCAAAATCAGAATTCCTTAGGTGAAAAGAGGAGAGAGGCTTTGTCAGAGAATCTAATGAGAGACCCTGTGGAGGAAATGCGTAGTGTGAGCTTTTTCTTGACAGTTTCAAATAATCCAATGGGTGCAATGATGTTACAAATGTTTCAGCAGCAAGAAAAGTTATCAGCCTCAGTCAGTGCCTTAACAGACATAGGTAAGTTCGTTCTGGACTCAAATCTGTGGGAAAATAGACTTCATTTATTCTGCTGCTTAGAGAATAGATACTCTTTCTTTGGAATCCCTTTTCACTCCTGGTCTGAGTTTAGATTCTTAGGGATTGGTTACGTGGAGACAGCGCTAGTAATGCCAGCATCAGGTTTACCAGTTGAACTCCTTTACTCTTTAGCCACTGCATTCTGGAATGAGAATGGCTTCTTCTGCATTTCCTTTTTTTTTTTTTTCCCAAGGAAGCAAAACCTAAGATAACAAAGAGGCATATACAGTGTGCAGTGTCTGGGGACTACAGCTGTTAAGCTAGAACTCCTTTCAGTTCTATTGTCCATAGTGCTCATACAGGCAGTTGCACTGTGCAACACAGCACCTTAGTCCAGGCTTGTGTTGCAAAGATGAGGCTTCTGTTTCCTGATTGAGTCTGGCACAGATGTGTGGCATAAGGGTTGTATCTCATACCTGCTATACTTACAAGAGTTTGAATTAAGCTCCTGTACTCATGTTGGAGACAAATATGATAAAAAATTGTTGTACAGTAGAGTAAAGAATTATTGATTATCTAATTTAGATGAGTAAGGATGCTTTCATCACAGTTTGCTTATATGCTTGTTGTTGTTGCTGGCTTTTAAGCTGACTCTACACATATTGAAATTTATGATGTTATTTAAACAGCTTGAGAGTTTGAGCCAAGGTAAGATTCTCCAGAAAAAAAAAAAAGTGCTGCTCATCTCTACAAATTACTATTGACTATTAGGAGTTATAAAATTCTATTCTCTAGATAACATACAGGCTAAACTTTGGTGTACTGAATTATTTATGACCAAACAGTACTCTCTGTAATGGTATCATGTTTACAAACTAGATGTTTTAGAATTAGCCCAAATCAGCACACACAGTTCTGCGTGCTACATATAATGAGGCAAAATTGATGGTAGACTTTGATTAAGAGACTCTAAGCTGACTGTGAATATCAGAGGTTATTTGTTCAGTTGATTGGAGGAAGAAAGCCACTGGCTTCAAGTACTTCCATCCAACTAGTCAGAAAATAACTATCAAGATCATGAAAACAAAACGGTGCTGAACTCACTCCTTGGGCCAGGAAATGATGTTCAGCAAAAAAATATCCAAAGCAGTGGCACCCACTTGCAATTTTTTCCAGATATTTTTTATTTCACTTTAGAATCTTTAATAGGAATCTGGTTTTTATAATTTGTTTCACCATAAGACTCTCATTGGCACTTCCAAATGATCAATATTTGTGTTCCTCAAGCAGTCCAAGAGCTATATTCTAAAATCAAGTGACTTTTTAAAAAAAAAAAAAAGCATTGCTTTTTGAATGGAAACATACTGTCACTGAAATATATACTAGAGTGCAATTTCCCATCCAGAAGACAGCATGAAAATGAAATACAAAGATTGCCTATTATGCTGAGCCATGTATTCTGATATTATTTCTTTGTATATCCATTCCTGTCTGTCCATGTCCTGCCTTTCACTTTTAAATGTCAAAGTTACACGTAGAATATGATTATGTATTATATATGTTACCCATAAAAAGCCACATAATTTTCCTATTTTGAATGGTTATATTAATACTCTTTTTCTATGTGTGTGAATAGATTGCTTAAAGCTTTTTTCATGTTGTTACATAAATGTAAACACATGCAAAACCATAATACACAGCTCAACTCTTTCAATTAGTTTGGTTCTTTTGTGTATAAAATCATAGAACTTATACACCTTGTGAATTCAAACAAAGATGTAGACACCTCATAGACACGATCACAACAGTAATATAAGCAACTTACGGAAGAAAGTGGTCATAGACAGCCAAAAAGGAGAAGGAAAAGTTAAACGAAGTAAGTTTCAGTAGATTTCTGGTTTTGTTATCATCTCTGATGTAGAAAGTTCACTGACAAAAAGTGAGGGCAGAGAGAGAATTTCACACATGATGAAATAATACAGGCTGGGAGAATGGATTGACAGAAACCCTGAGGAGAAGGACTTGGGTGTGCTGGTGGACAAAAAGCTCAACATGACAGCAATGAGTGCTTGAAACCCAGAAAGCCAACCACATCCTGGGCTGCATAAAAAAAGCGTGGCCAGCAGATTGAGGGAGGTGATTCTGCCCCTCCACTCTGCTCTCGTGAGACCCCACCTGGAGTACTGTGTCCAGTTCTGGAGCCCCAGACCAGCTGGAGCAAGGCCAGAGGAGGGCCACGAAGATGATCAGAGGGCTGGAGCACCTCTCCCGTGAGGACAGGCTGAGGGAGTTGGGGCTGTTCAGACTGGAGAAAAAGGAGGCTCCGGGGAGACCTCATAGCAGCCTTCCAGTACCTAAAGGGGGCCTACAGGAAAGATGGGGAGAAACTCTTTAGCAGGGCCTGTTGTAAAAGTGCGAGGGGTAATGGTTTTAAAATAGGAGGTAGTTTCAGACTAAACGTCAGGAAAAATTTTTTTACACTGAGGGTGGTGGAACACTGGCACAGGTTGCCCAGAGAGGTGGTAGATGCCCTGTCCCTGGAAACATTCAAGGCCAGGTTGGACGGGGCTCTGAGCAACCTGATCTGGTTGGAGATGTCCCTGCTCCTTGCAGGGGGGTTGGACTAGATGACCTTTGAAGGTCCCTTCCAACCCAACTACTCTATGATTCTATGAAACGTTCAAAGAAAACATTTCATATAATACGAATATATAAGAAAAAAAGCAAATAAGGTTATGAGGAAAGAGCAGTTCTGAGTGAGAAAGGAGAAAGTAGCCTTAGTACTGGTAGGAGGAACGTAAAAGGACGCCACGTATCTGCTGCTTATAACGATCTCGATATAAAAGTAATACATTAAAGTATGAAGAAAAGCAGTTGTGAACCCTCTATGGTTTTTGTGGGATTTTAGTGGGTTCTTGATTTTTTCCTTTTTTTTTTTTCTTGGCAGTGTTGTATTCATGAATCTTTTCAGAGTATTACCTTTACCTCCTTTTGAAATGAAAAATGGAGATTCCTGTTTCTACCAACAAACGTCTACTATGTTCTGAGGGATAAATATGTCCAATAGCATCAAGAAAATAACTAATAGAAAAAACCTTTCAAACAGTGCTATGCGTATGTTTCACAATCTCCTTTGTATTTGTAATCTAGAATAAAAGAGGTTTTTTGGTTTGGTTTGTTTTTTTTTTTCAGCCAGTAACCTATCAGCAGGATACCCAGACTCCGTGTTACCTAGATGTCATGAAAGTACCCACTGCCATCAAAGTATCTGACATCATACATTCAGAAATACACAGGTCAAAGCACTGGAAATGTAATTAAATTTATGAGTTACAAAAATGTGAATAAAAGTCCAAAGATGAAAAGTAATGATTTCATTAAGATAAAACAATTAACTCCCACCCCCCATCATAAAAGTCCTGCTGTAATGGAAACCCATTTCAGAAACACTGTCAAAGACACTGTCAAAGGGGCTCTCCCCTGTATCAGTCTCTAGTCTTCTCTTACAGGTTACCTTTCTTTGCTGGTTTACACTTTTATAGATCAGAAAGTAATGTTTTTGTCAGTTGTCTTCCTGCTTTTTCAAATCACAGATTGTACTATGTTACATAATTTTTCATCATTATTTTGCCTATTCCTGCATCTATTAAAGTGCATCTTTGCACTTCATTTCATTAAATATATAGGGTTTTTTTTTAAAGTACATATAACTCAAAGAAGGAGGCAGTAATCACACATTTTGTTTTTCCAGATGGAATTTATTTCCATTAAGGCTTCTGCTTTTCAGTTTAGTTATGTTTCTCTCAATTTTTCCATCCAGGTTATGCCTGCTCTGAGGTTCCAGCCATGCCATTATCCATTATTCACTAAGTCATCCTTCCTATGCCTTTTTTTTTTTTTAATTACCCCACTTCTCCGTGACTTAAATAAATGAGAGTTATATTGATAGTGTATTATCTAACGCAAAAACATTGCCAGTGCAAACTGAAATTGGGGAGGCGGTTCCCAGAAGAATATTAAGTTATAAGAGGAAGTTTTATATCTGAGGCATAAAACTTCTCAAAGTTAAGCTTCTAACTCTTAGTAAAATATCAGCAACAATTAAGTGTTTAGCATTGCTCCGCAAAAACCCCTGAAAGAACTTTTCATGAGCTTGTTTCAATTCTTCTTAAAAAGGGACAGACACTTTTACACCTCAGAAGAACAGCTGCGGAAGTAATAAAATTTTTGACTTTTCATGGCTTTTGATATTAAGGTTACCATATAATGCAAGGTATTTTTGTAACAACATTATACAGAAAATGTTAATAGATACCTCACTTTAGTTTGTGAATGCCATTTGATATTAGTGTGTTTTTATTTTCATTACCTCATTTACTATATTACTTAGTCAGAATAATGTTGGGTTTTTTTTTACCAAGAACAATGAATAATATAAATTATGATATTTCAATATACAAAGTATTTCATAATCATTTTCCAAATAGTGGTACACAGGTTTTATATGCACTTTCATCTATCAACACCTAGAAAAGGGATTTTGTTCAGCACTGTGGAAATACAAGAGAACCACATACTTAACAATACGAAAAACTACACTGTATTAAACAGCCTACTTGTGCTTAAGCATACCTAAATTCAATTCAGTACAATTAAACTGAACTGAAATAGGGCAAAACACAATTATGAAATCTCCTAGACTTGTCAAGTCCTTTCCTCACTGTTTTTATCCAGTTATTTGTTTGTTTAGCTCTTTAAAGCTCTTAGGCAGCCACAGGGAAAAAAAAAAAAAAAAAAAAAAAAAAAAAATT
>WHYT01012931.1:0-30338 GCA_009806455.1 Tetrax tetrax
TTTTTTTTTTTTTTTTTCTGCTAAGTGGGGCTTGTAATATTTCTGAATTTTATTGTTTGTTTAACTTATAAAATATTATGAGAAATATATTTGATTTGTTATTTAGACTTTCTGCTGTGGATTTTAAATAAGTGCTTACTCATTCTAGCAAAGGAAAATGTACTCCTGTGAGTTTTGATTGCAGCTGAATCTTAATTCCACATGCCTCCTCAGAGGAAAAAGATTGGAAATTGGGAAGAATAACAGAATGTTTAAAGGCGCTTTAAACAAGGTGCTTTATCAGATTCCACATTCAACTTCTAGATAAAACAGTGTTATGAAGCAGCTAGTCCTTGGAGAAGACCCCCTGCATGTCCTGATCATGTACACAGTTCACATATACTCTTGTACTGACGTGAAGGCTGCTTACTGTGCATCCCCTTTAAAGCCCTCAGTAGGGATGCAGGTACCTGCAAGCATGGGACAGCTTGCAGATGTAGGGCCAAGGTAACCCAGAGTGCCTTAAATGTTCTTTCTTGTATTGGATTCAAGTGTGCCTTCCCAACATTGCTCTTTGAGGTCTTTTTCCAGGGCTCATTTAAGTGGCTCAGAGTCTCTCTGTTGATTTTGATGAGTTTTGGATTGTGCCCTAGGGTAGTGGCTGGCTGTGAAAATCTGACAGCCGCAGAAGAACAAACTCTGATTCAGGGTTAATGGGCTCTAACGAAAGAAAGCAATAATTTTACATGTAACATCAATGTACATGATGTAAGAAAAGGGACTTTATCCTGATTTAAATGATGTGTGATCTGAAACACACCCTATAATTTAGTGCGATAGAAGAAATCCTGTGTCTTGAAGGAAAATGTAGAGTTTTCTTTTCTTGGTTATGCTCAGAAATGAATAATAGAGTTTCTAAGGTATTTTTTTTTTTTTAATTAAATTGGAGAAATGTGTAAACTTCTCTGTGGTGTGACAGGTATGTCTCTTCATGTATATAGACTGATGTCAAATGCATGTTTTAGTAAGTGTAATAACTTTTGTTTTTCTAGGTTAGTGGATGACCGGTGTGTGGTTCAGCCAGAGGCAGGTGATCTTGCTAATCCTCCAAAGAAATTCAGAGGTCAGTAATTGGGGTTATTTTTTTTAATGACCGATTGATGCACATTCTAACTCCTTGGGCAAAGATTACCAGACATGTAACTTCCCAGTTGCCCTTATGGTTTGTGAACACATTGCTGAAGTTTCAAACGGGAATGTGAATGACAGATTTTGAGAACTAAATACCCAATCAGCAAAGGCATGACGGATAGGTGGAAAACACAGGGAAACGGGCTAATTTTCTTGCAGTCTAAGAGTTGGTTGCTCTGTTCTGTACGCTGAATGCTGATCCCCTGCTGTGTGACCAACTCCTTGTTCAGCCCTGCTCTTACTGTAAATGGGAAACAAGCTTGTGAGGCTCAAAACTACTTGAGCTGCTGGTTTGTTTATTTTATTTAAAAGATAAGACAACGTTTTAAGGGCTACCACCAGATATTTTGTCAGCTTTTTGTTTTACTTTGGCTTAAAACCATATCTGATTTTTCTCAAATTTCTTAGACGTGACCTTATAGATTTGGATAATTCTGCTGTTTTGCCTGTTGGAAGAAGTAACAGTGCACTGAAAACATGCGGTTTCTACTTCTTCAATGCTAAAAAATACTCCTGTGGTATCAGAAGTTTGGTGTGTTTATATGCAGGGAAGGAAATAAAACCTCTCAGTGTTGTCTGTACTTGATTTAAGCCATTGGCCCTAGTTGTGCCAAAGTAGAGCCTTACTAGCCTGACCCAGACCTCTTTTGGCTTAAATGGGCTTGGATTCACACCTGTTACAAGATCAAGACAGTTTTATGGCTTGCCTGGTTTAGAGCAAGGGGAACGCATTTCATGGCTGCTTGTATCTTTCTCAAGGGATTGCACTGCCATTCTTAACCTTATTATTTTATTTTCAATGTTTGTTATACTGTAGTATATATATGCTATTATTGCAAAAAAGTTACATTTAAAACACTGAGAGACTGAAGTTCTGTTTTCCCAGAGTACTCAAGATTTTTTTGCAATTATATATTCAGGAAACATCAGCAGTTGGTTCCAGTTCCAGCTGTGACCATTCAGCACATTGGCAGATCTTGCAAGTTGAGCAAATGAGGCTATATACTTAGAAACTATTAGTAATAAATTTCGGTCACTTGCACAATGTCACAACATAAATTTATAGCAGAGATGGGGATAGCATCTCGTTCTCCAGTGTGGCTTTCAGACTTCCTAACGGTGATTTCATCCTCTTGCTGCCTGCAAATACATGTTTAATTCACAGCTTCCAGGTTGCACAAAATTTCGGGTGGGGGTTCTTCATACGATCTTCCTATCATTTCACGACCCTGGTGTATTCCCAAAGTAGAACATATCCAGGTTTCTAGATGAGACAGGGGTCACTGGAAAGGATTTGCATAATTGCAGAATACATCCAAATGCCTACAGTCAAGGACCTGGACAGAGGTTAAAAAGAGAATATTAATTTTTAAATTGTCTGACATTTGAGGGCTTGATTTTATAACTTCATACAGTAGAGTTCTTTTATCACAGTTCTGTGATGTTCTTTCTTAATTTGAAAAGGCAAAGAAGGAAAAAGTTGATCGTGTTCTGTAGAGAGCTATTTTGGGTGTGGTTTTTTTTTTTTTTGTTGTTTTCTTTTTTTTTTTTTTAAAAGAAGTTATTTCAACAGCATCAAGAAAGTCTGGGCACTTTGATCCAGGGTGCAAGGTTACTGAACTCTCAGCACTAATGGCATGCCACCAGTGATGGCAGTATACATGCGTACCGAGATCAGATGTCAGAAGGGGGATGAGACACACACAAGATGTACAGCTGTTTTCTGCTGCTGGGAGAATGCAAGGACTGTACTCCTGAATTACATCCCAGCTTCTGCAGGGGAATGTTTTATATTAGTTGTAGACAGTTTTGGCTCTGTTCCCTGTCACAACCTCTGTCTGTTGCTTGCATAACACATCCCTTTATCTCTAGTTGCCTCTGCTCCCTCTTCCCCACAGCACCTAACCTTTCCTTTGCTCTAACTCATATCCTCGACTTCTTGGGGATCCCCTCCTCTCCCTTTCCTTCCTTGCCCCAAAACTTTTTACTAGGTACTTTCCTCCTCCTCCTCACTGCTGCCTCTTAGCTCCCTTTGGTTCCAGCAGCCTCTCTTCCTGTCACTCCTTACCTGTTTCTGGTTTAGGGTGCACCCGTACCTGACTGAATTTTGAAGTGGCTTGCTTAACTATTGCTAGCGTTGTGGTAGCATGCCCATTTGGGTGAACTACAACACCTGTAAGAGAAGCTAAATTAGTGAAAAAGTGAGTTTTGTCACCTTAATTGATGCAACCCACCGTGCTATGATATCATAGCTATATTGTTAGGGGCCGCATCAAGTAGCATTTTCATGCTGCTTCAGGAATATGTAATCAAGTGGCATTCAGGAAAATGGCTGCAGCAAAGATAAAGCCATCGTTTGGTTGTTTCTCCTGCATCTTACAAGTCAAATTCTAAGTGTGGGAATATCAGGGGGTTTGCTGAGAACACAGCAGAAATTGGCTTTCTAATTGGAATTTAGTGCCCAGTACCACAGAGGTGTCTGTATTAAGAGAGCAACCAAAAGCACGTCTCTGCCACGCTTTGTTAAATTTCTTAGCCCTACTTAAGAACACTGAGGCAAGAGAGTTGCTAAATGTTGTTCTTAGAACCAAGAAACGTAAGCAAACCTCGTATTGCCCCCCCGCCCCCCCCAAGAATGTTCTGGGAAATAGCATTCAATTAAAACAAGAAAATTAATACGACAAACAAAAACTGCTTTAAGTAGGTTCTTGACATAAAAAGAAGACTTAGGCATGAATGATTAATTGAATGATTAGACATAAGCCGCTAAAAATAGCATCTAACAGCAGGGAGAGTAGGGCCTCTTTAGTAATAGGAACTGCTGTCTGTATGGTTTACGATGTTTTTATCACTGATAGCTGAACTGGCGTTGATCTGGGGTTAGAGCATGACCTAAGAGTCAAGGAAGTATGAGAAAGGCATGTTTCTAACAAGATGTTTATATTCCAAGGACTAACTCTGAAAATTAACATCAGAGGACTGTGTTTGCTCTTTTTTTGGTAACATTTTATCAACTCTTTCCCCAGCCAGAAAAATAAAAGCTTGTGTTTTCTAACTACTTGTATCCCTCCTACAGAGTTCACTCAGAGATCAGTTTTAGGTCCTGAGCTGCTGGCCTGAACTGAAAGCCTCCTTAAAGAGATGTCTCAAAATAGCAGTTTCGGTTTTGTTACGTGTTTACTTTCCTTTTCTTTTTGAGTGGGTGGTAGTTATTTTAGTTGTTTGAGAACATCCTACAAAACAACGTATTGTTGAGCTAAGGAAAGCTGTGGTTGCTTTTCATTTTGTGTCCATACAAAGAATCTGCGCTGCAGATTTCTCCTTTGGTGACACTGGGATGAACCTGGAGTGGCTCTGCATTCATCAGTGTGTATATATCCAGGTTTGCATCAGTGTAAAGGAGGGAGGCAGAATTTGGTCCCACACGTGTTTCCTGAAGTCTGTTGAAAAAAAAAAAAATAAAATTACTATTTTGCAGTTGAATTCAAGGGACTAATTAAGCCAGGTGCTTCTTGTTCTAATTGTAACTGAAGCTAAGGAGAGTGAAAGCACTTGGTGTTTTGATGGAAATACTTACCCTGCTGCAGGGCCAGATTTGCGGAGTTTAGGAAGAACAGTATGTGCCAGAAGTCTTGTGTCTCCGAAGAAAAGCAACTTCATGAGCAACAGAACTCCAAGTTTCCTTAGCTTGTGACCGTAAACACACTACAGCTAAATGGTGTTATCTCCAGTGGGAAACACTTTCAGCTTCCAGGGTGTAAAATAGCACACATAAGACTGGCTTGTTTGGCAAATTTAGCAGCTCTGAAAAAGAAACACAAGATACTCTTCTATTTTAAACATGAAATGACCTAAGTTCTTAAACTGTTTTAAATTTCCATACACTTTATACCCTTTTTCTTGAGGCGTTTGCAATGAAAGTGATGTTCGTGTTCCTAGATACCCTCCTCTTGCTTTTCTCCTAATTTTTAGTCTGTTCTAAGCTTTTTCTCACATCGTTCTTTCATCTTTTCTCCCTTCCATTACGTTCCTCTGCTGTCTCTCCTTTTTTCCTCCTACCCTTTCCTCTGCCTTCTGCCATTTTCCTCTTTACTTGCCTGTATCATTTTAGTTTGTCTTTACAGAATCTTTTTAGAATGGTTTGGGCTGGAAGGGATATTTAAAGGCCATGTTGTCCAACCCCCCTGCAAGGAGCAGGGGCGTCTCCAACCAGATCAGGTTGCTCAGAGCCCCGTCCAACCTGGCCTTCAATGTTTCCAGGGATGGGGCACCCACCACCTCTCTGGGCAACCTGTTCCAATGTTCTACCACCCTCATTGTAAAAAAATTTTTCCTTATGTGAAGTCTGAATCTGCTTTCTTCTGTTTTAAAACCATTACCCCTTGTCCTATCACAACAGGCCCTATTGAAGAGTTTTTCCCCGTCTTTCCTGTAGGCCCCCTTTAGGTACTGGAAGGCCACTATAAGGTCTCCCTGGAGCCTCCTCTTCTCTAGGCTGAACATCCCCAACTCTCTCAGCCTGTCCTCATAGTAGAGATGCTCCAACCCTCTGATCATCTTTATGGCCCTCCTCTGGACTCGCTCCAACAGGTCCACATCTTTCTTATTCTGGATGCAGTACTCCATGGTGGCGTCTCACGAGAGCGGAGTAGAGGGGCAGAATCACCTCCCTCGACCTGCTGGCCACTCTTCTTTTGATGCAGTTGGCTTTCTAGGCTGCAAGTGTACACTGCTAGCTCACGTTGAGCTTCTCGTCCACCAGTGCTCCCGAGTCCTTCTCCTCAGGGTTGCTATCAATCCATTCTCCAGCCTGTATTTGTGCTTGAGATTGCCCTGACCCATGTGCAGGACCTTGCACTTGGCCTGGTTGAACTTCATGAGGTTTGCACAGGCCCACCTGTGCAAGGTCCTGTCAAGGTCCCTCTGGATGGCATCCCTTCGCTCCAGCGTGTCTTCAGCACCACACAGCTTGGTGTCATCAGCGAACTTGCTGAGGGTGCACTCTATCCCACTGTCCATGTTTTCATCTTGTTTCTCTGAGTTCCATAGTTGTTTTTATTTTCTTCTCATACTCCTGATTGCTTTTTCTGTTGTCCTTAGGACATCTCTTCAGTGCCCCACTCCTTGCTCCCTCACATTCTTCCCTTTCCATTCTCACTTCAGCTCTTTTTTAAACTTTCTGTTATTAATTCAAACCTCACAGATTTATGCACACTGCAATTTAACATCCCTACCACTTCCACTTCCCCATTTGTCAGCCTGTTGATTTAAGTAAAGCCATGTGATAATTTCCCTAGTTACGCAAATCACTAAAATCTTCCATGACGGGTACGAGTTCAATTTCTAGCACTTGGGGGGGGGGGGGAGAAGTGTGTCAAGAAAGCATCTGACAAATATTGTTCTTCACCAGCTTTAGACAATATCAAGAAACATTTAAAACACATAATAAGAGTTATTTTCCTTTTCAGACTTCCTGAGTGTAGTTGCTTTTTGCTCAGAGGATGTGCTGTGTGTGGTTATTTCACCCACTGTTGCCTTTTGTCAGGTGAAGACTGGCATTTCGTGTGCATTTGCAGGTTCTGGGAACTGGTCAGTCCGATGCTGAGTGCATCCTCTGTGGATCGTCTCCTGCACCCTGGGAGCTGCTGCTTGCTATCTTTTGATTGTTCTGATTAATAAATGTTGTTTTTTTTTCCATAAAATAAATAATTGATATGTGTCTCAGTATTGATAATTTGTCACACTTTCTTACTTTCTAATGAGCCAAGGTGTAGTGTAGGATGTTAAAGTGGAGCGTGGGAGAGGGCTCCCTTTTTTTCCATTTTGTAAAGAAAACTTGAAGTGATTTTTTAATCGTTTTATAAACATGTGTGTGGGCTGAGGTGGCTCATGTTTCTAGTTTTATCCATCTTCACTTTGTGTGCAAGTAATTCAAATTTTTCCTGGAAGATTTTGTGGGTATGAGAGAATTGATGCAACTGCAGAATTTGAACGTGTGAAAGTTTAGTCAGTAAACTGACTGATACCTTTAACCTATTTGCTTTAAAGCTGTTTGTTTACCTTTAATAGTGCCTACTTAATTAGCATTCTCAGGAAGAGAAGAATTTATGTAAAACTCCATAAAGTAATGGGTTAGGATCTAGGACTCTCTGAGAATATCTGGAGAAGTGAGAAGAGATGGTCTGTCTCGTGAATGGGTTGCTAGACTGACCTCCCAGAGGGCTGAGCTTTTGATCTGCTGTGTGTGCTGGAAAGTTGCTTTATAATCTTATGCCACAGTTTCTCTTTTCTCATGTTTGTTTAAACTATAGCTTCTCTGGGGAAGGTACTGCTTTTTTTCCCCTCCTTTGATGTTTAGGACCACAAAACTTGAATTTATATAGTATCCTATTGTTACTCTAATACAAGTAAGTAGAAAATCTAGAAAAAATGATGAGATGAGCTGTTTTAATGTATCTGGAATCTTAAAAAAAAAGAGAAAAGCTTGTCAGGAAGCATTTCTCTGCAGTGTGGTAGCTCTGAGCTTTGAGACTCTACATGAGGATGGGAAGCGGTGTGTTTACTCAAGTAGCAGGATGTGTGGGGAGTAACTGAGAAATTAAGACAGGTCCTATAAAAAGAAGGTATTGTTACTTCAGAGAAATAAGTGTTTGATGAAGTCTCCTGAGAAGGCACGTCAATTATGGATTGTGACAGAAAATAATAGCAGACTTTTTGTCTTATGAGCTGAAATCCCAATACTGAAAGTAAAATCTGCTACAACACACGGTATGATTTAACAGTACACAGCGTTTTGTAACTGGGTGGTTTTCTTTTTTTTTATTCCTTCTTGGTGTCCAAGGTATTGTAAAAGTTACCTGGGAGTTACCGTGTACTCTGGGCTGTATGCTACAGCTCTCATTGTAAACGTACCCCTTTGAAATGAAAGTAAACACCCTGCAAGGTGGCTGGGTTTGTTTGATAGTGATTTGTAACACTTTCTCCTAGGAACAGCAACTTGGGGCTGTGATTAGGGAGCAAATCGGTGAGGACTTTGGGTCAGCGTCGAGGAAAGTTCTACCACCGGCAGTGATTTGTATGAACAAGTTTTGCCACAACGAATATTAGAGGAAGATCAATTCTATGGAGGCAAGAGGCAATGCAATAGAAAGCTTGGTATAATGATGGACAGTACATGAGAGACCAAGTGACACATTTGCAGAACTAAAAGTATTACAGCTTTTTGTTTGTGGCTTGGGGGCCAGCACTCTTGCAAACTGCTAGCTCTGGGGGTGCAGGTGGTGGGAGGAAGGTGTGGCACAGTCCTACGGGTGGTTTTGGCAATGCTAACATCAGATAGCTGTGCTCAGCTGGGCCTGATGGCAGTTGAGAGCGCTGCCTGTTTTATTTTGCTAAGTAACGAGAGTTCATATTTACTTAGGAAAGACAAGACTGGTATTCACACTAGGTTTCCCTTCCTTCTCCTGCTGTGTGGTGAGAGCTGTTGCTACCGCATAGTATGGTTTCAGTAACGCCTCCCAGACGGGGAAGAGATGGGTATGTTGGAGGATGTATGGAGGATATATCTCAGAGGAGCTAAATCTCCTATTCTTCCCTGTGTGGGAGCGATTCCGTTGGATTGACAGTGCTGAATATGAGAGTAGGATTTGCCTTGGTGTCTAGCATCTGCTGCAGAGAGAGAATGAGTATGACACTTGAATTACCACTCATAAGAGTGGAACAGTTGTGAAACTTTTCTCATCACATGTGTGATGGACATCCTGTGTGATAGACAGGACTTCCCACACGTGCTGTTGTGGGTTGGAGGGCTGGAACTAGTTCTAGGTAGTTAGCAACTGCGGACATAAACTTGGTCTAGGAATTAGGTAGTGAGTAGACAGCACTGTAAATTAGAAACTATCAGCTGCTGACCCGACTCAGTGGTTAAACACCCAGACCATGACTTCAGGATAGTTCCCTACAGCTTCCCCTGCTGTCGTTTTTGTGACAGTGATGGGTGAGTGGCTTGATTCCACCGTCTTTTAAAATGATGTGCAAATTTGGTACATTCAACAGGGTCATGTACAAGTTGATCCAGTGTGTGACTGGGACGTGTACTTAGTGTTGATATTGTGGATGCTCTTTCATAGTGCAGCACCTTTGGTAACGGAGGTAAGGGTGACTATACAGTGCAGTTGGAAAGGAGCTCTCTTCTGTGAAGGCAGCAGAAGAGCTGAGGGTAGAGAGGACTCTTTTCAAATTATTCTGTGCTATGGGATGTGTATGTCATTTACTGTGTTGAGCAGGGTGGTAAATGAGCACTTAATGTTGCTCGCATGGAACTAGTGCGTTTGCCTGTTTCTCTCGTTCACTCTTTCTCTTTTTCTCTCTTTCTCTCTTTCCCTTTGTATTTTTGTGAGGGGCACTCTCTGTGCCGTACTGTGTGCGGTGTGGCTTTCCAGTGGTCTTGTGGTCTCTTCTCTGTGGGAAAGCTGCCTGATGACCAGCAGAGAAGTGATGTTGCTGATTCTGGCCAAACTGTCAGCGCCTGCAAGAGGTGCTTGTGGGATCAGAAGAGGAACATTTTTATTCCTGATCCAGCCCTGGGGCAAAACCTCCTCTAAGTAGGACACATTGTCACTATCACCTGGCTCTAGCTTGTGCCATGGTTGAGGGGCTGGGAGTCAGGTGTAGTTGCTTCCCTCTCGTCTCTACCTTCCTGAGACCCTGACATGGAGAAGGGAGGAAATTCTTCAGAGATCATTCTCCTCTGGGAGTGGATTAGTCCTCAGAGAGTGCGTGGCCACCTGTGACAGTTAAATATAGAAGGCTAGTAGTTTAGAGCAGACCTTCCTTTGACATCTATAAATTGCAACCCCCCCAAATTGTTGGGGAAGAGTTTCACGCTATAATACACATGTAGTCCTGTATGTGCTTACTAGTCTCACAGCAAAACTCTGCTAATTAGTGCTTTCTTGTCCCTTCCTCTTCCCAGTAAATACACATGGCATATGAAAAGAGGATTGCCATCATTTACTAAGTAAAATGTCTTTCAAGCTTGGCTTTTAGAGCAGTTGATGATTGGGACTGTGCAAGACTAGGTAACATTTATCACTCTCAAATAAGTTGAATTTGGATGAATTGTTTTGTTTAGAGGCTCCCTCAGCCTCTACTGCCAGTCTATAGGACTGGAATGGGCCCCAAAAAATCTTGAGTCAGGGAATTTCACAAAATCTAGTTTATTGGCAATTAACTTTTCTTTATTAATTCTGGTCTTGGGAAATAAAGATGAACAACTGAACAAGCATTTAGGGAAGCACCCCTCAGCTTCCCTCTGGACATCTCTCTCCTCCTTCCCAGTCCGCAGCCTCCTCGCTTGCATGGTGGTCCCTACAGGAAAGTGGTGGGGTGGGGATGGGGCTCGTTGCATTGGGGCTTCTTTGCTGCTCCTCGTTTCTTACTCCATGGCTCCCCTGCTTGCAGCAGTCCCCTCAAGGGGTTCCTCCTCCTCTGTCATTGTGCAGCCGCCCCACTCAGGAGATTGCTCTTGAGCGGTCTTCCTTCCCTCCTTACCTGTTTTTCACCTGGTCTGTTGGATGGCGATGGAGTTCGGTTTGTGTCACTTTGTGGTTTTTGCTGTTAGGTTTTTTTAATCAATCCTAGTGAAGGCGCATGTAGACCCAAACGCCGCGTTAACCTCCTTGGTGGCTTGCAGCTGAATGCCCATGCAATCCTTTGTTTTGGCAGTGCCAGAAGGAGCAGGGCAGCCAGGCGTATGGCGAACAGAAAGCAGGACTGTTCTTTCAAGCTTCTGCATGCCTTCAAACGGCATCTGTAACACTGTGCCGCAGCAAAGAGCGCTAATAAAGCAGCAGACAGTTGTGCCCATGGCAGGCTCACAGCCTGAGACTCTTACAGAGGTTGCAGAGAGGTTACACAGACTGGGCGTGTGGGGGGCATTGAAGGATTTAGGTTCAACTCGGTTGTTCTGCCACCCTGTTTGTGGTATCGTTGCCATCGAGCTGTTTGCTGCCTATGTTTAAACACTGGTATGTAAGCATTTCTGGAAAAAGGAAAACAACCAAGGAATACTTACAAATGAAGGAAGTGTCTTTCAGCATTACTTAGGAGTATTTCTTTCAATCTTCCACAGACTGCCTTTTCAAGGTGTGTCCTATGAACCGATATTCAGCCCAGAAGCAGTACTGGAAAGCCAAGCAAGCCAAACAAGGAAACCATACAGAAGCAGCACTGCTGAAGAAACTTCAAGTAAGAGACATCTGTATTTGTAATCTTATCTCAGTCTGCAGGCTGTAGAATTACAATAGAATGAGAAAGAATAATAACAAGTGCCTTGGGAACAACTGTGATGGGTATTATTATGCCACCATAGCAACTTTATATTGTCCTTAACTCTTCTACATCCTGACTAGCATTTATTGCCCCTGCCTTGGTTTTTATCTTACTTTGGGCTGGGGGTTGTGTCTTTCCTGTAAGCAAAATAGTGCTTTCAGAAGTTTTATAAAGTAAAAATGGAGTTGTTAAAATCAGGAGGAGGCCCTGGTTTAAATCATGCTATTATTTTAGAAGTTCTTTACAGGGGTGGACAAAGAGGTGTTTTCCACACTTTAGTCTGGAATTTCCTCAGAATTGCAGATGTCTTTCCTTTCAGTCTAGGTGATTCTTCTCTGAACCAGTGGGCAGATTCTATATTGCATAAAATACAGTGTTGGTGGAGCATCTCCTCTGTCTCTGAAAAAGAGCTGACCTGATGTTATAATTGGATGCATAAGACTAAGTGAAAGCAAGGTCATATTAAACCTGGTTGATATTTTCATGTGCAGTGGAGAGGCTGCCAGCACTTCCAGTTAAAAACAGCAGTGAAGGCCCATGGTGTGTGGCTAGAGCTAGCTACACAGCAATTAGAGCTAGGAGCTGAGAGTTTGTTCTGTGGCTGTATGTGACCCAGACTGTTGCATTTAGCCTTGATTTTGCAGTGTGTGACCTAGTAGTTATATTTTGTTATATATAAAGTCAGTGTATTTGTGTGCAATTAAAAACCCAACAAGTAAAAGGAATGGTGACAGGGAGAAGCTAATCATAGACCCTTCTTTTTCCTTCCTCAGGATGAAATCGAGCACCTGGAATTACTTTTAGTTCTTGAAAAATTTTAAAATAGTATGCATCTCAGGTGTGATCCATAAATTGTGACTGAGTTTCTATTCTGGGTGATAAAAACCCAGAATCATTACACAGGATCTGGGTGATAATAGTTCAGAAAATCATGCTGCAGCAGGATTTGAGTGCTAATATTTTCAGTACAGAAGTGCCTGCAGGTTGGAGGAATAATTTTAAATCATAGAATCGTATCATAGAATGGTTTGGGTTGGAAGATCATCTAGTTCCAGCTCCCCTGCCATGAGCAAAGGCACCTTCCACTAGACTCAGGTCACTCAAAGCCCCGTCCAACCTGGCCTTGGACACTTCCAGGGATGGGGCATCCACAACTTCTCTGAGAAACCTGTTCTACTGCCTCGCCACCCTCACAAGAAAGAATTCCTTCCTTAATATGATGCCATTTCCCTTTTACACTATCTGTTCTGGTAGCTGAATACAGGTATTGATTCTGTGGAGTTTAAAGAAATAATCATTCTCTTGCAGCATGCAGCAGAACTGGAACAAAAGCAGAACGAAAGCGAGAATAGAAAGCTGTTGGGCGAAATTGTAAAATATAGCAATGTCATACAGGTAAACTTATTGAAACACATTTGCCTTCTCTCAAAGCTAGAAAAGAAACAGTTGTTTCATTTCAAAGTTATGGTGAAAATGAAACTAACCACTTTAATCTGGTTTGTCAAGGGTCAGGTAAACAGAACTTGGTGAGGTTTACAATATTGTGTTTTTTTCTGTCAGTTTTAAAGCCTACCAGAAGTGCTGCATAGTCATGTTTAAATAATATGTCATAATATAAATTTTATCTGTAATTTTTGTTGCTTCAATTTAGAGTCTGAATGTAAATATATATATTTTATTTTCAAGATTTATTTCAAAATTGTATTTCAGAGGTGCTGTGCAGCTCCTTTTAAATCACTGAAGTAATATGCACTTCATGATATATAAATGACACGGAAGTTATGTTCTGAAGTGCAGTACAAATTTCCTGTAATGGGTTAAATTCCTGAAGGTAACACTGTTAATGGACCCTTGCTCTTCCTGTGTAGTATATGCTGTAAATTTGATCGCTGACATATTTCTCTCAATCTGAGATATACCATCTGTTTTGCTTAACTGCAGTATACTTTGATAACTCCCTTCGATGTTTATTTTGTCTTTATGTATGTTATGAAAAATCACTACAGTGTGAAAGCCAGTGCCTCATCTTTGACTGCAAGGAGGAAAAGCAAAAGCTGTAGTAATTTTTAAAATTATTATTTGTTCTCAGCTACTGCACATAAAAAGTAACAAGTACCTCACAGTCAATAAGAGATTGCCAGCTCTGCTAGAGAAGAACGCTATGCGGGTGTCTCTGGATGCTGCAGGAAACGAGGGATCCTGGTTTTATATCCAACCTTTCTGGAAACTAAGGAGTGAAGGTGACAATGTAAGTGGAAATACTGACTCTGTAAGAGGGAGAAGGCAGAAAGTTTTCAGAAGACACGTGATTTCTTTGCTACTGGCATAAATCATGATGGATTGAGTTCAGTGCTTGGGACTCTTAGCTTTTATGTGTAACTAAAAACTATTATCAAATTACATGGTCTGGAATCTGAAATATTGCCACATTCGTCTGAGCCTCTGCTGACCTGTGTTTGGGCATCTTTGCTAAGTCCACTTGTGTGCTGATTTACAGAGCTGATAATAAGTCATTGTTTACAGTAGAGTAAAAGGGTTTTTCTAAAATATTTTTTAAAATATTCTGGGCAATATTATTTTCAAGAGGTCAGCAGAGAATGTCTCTGAAATACATCAAGTATGCCTCCCCCCCAACACAAGAGTGGCATCTGTGACTGGAATTTGGCTGCATAGTCTGATGGCTCTTTTCTGGGTGGGTTTCAGTAGGAGTCTTGCATATTGGTAGGAGGAAGGATATACAGAAGAGCTCTTTGCTGCAGATCTGAGAGTTGCGCCATAAGATCAAAAGTTGGTTCTTCCTTCAGTCAGTTGTGGCTTGGTTAAGTGCCCGCTGTGGAAAATTCAGATCTGCCTCTGGGAAGGCCACATGATGAACTTGTGCGGTTTTATACTGTAGACCTGGCTAGGAATGTTTGGCTGCTCTCCCCTGTGAAGTACTCAGTGAAAAAGCCCTCTCAGGATCGCAGACAGGAATGCCTGTTTTCTGTAGATTTTCTTTCATTAATTTTGTGGTTACCCAGCTCTTGGGATGCTATCCAGGGTGAGCGTGGTTACTTGCAGCTCCTTTTGGCAGTCTGTTGCAGGGAGGTGAAGGATCGCGTTCCCAGCTTGTGGTCAGGAGCCCCTAAAGACATAGACTTTCCCTGCTTCATGCAGTGATAGGTGTGTGAAAACCTCTCCCATTTTACCCAAGCCCATTGCGGAGAAAAGCGGCAAACATGAGTAGTCCTCTGGGGCACCTCTGCGTGGCTTTTCAGCTGGGGACAATAGAGCGTTGTGGATCAAATATCAACCTGGTATTCCTTTTCCTCGTTGGAAAGAAACAAAAAAAGGTGACTTATTTTTTAAAGGTTTTACCTTAATTGCTTAGAATAACATCAATTCTGCGTCATCTTAATTTCTCATGCCCTCATACCTGGGAAATAAGTGTGTGTCATGCTCTCCAGAGAGAGGACCTGGGGTTCCCAAATTGTGATCTGCACAGCCATCAGGAGCCCTTCCAGCTGAGAGCAGAATAAGCCTTAAAAGTCATCCTCAGTACTGTAGGGCTTTTGATTTAATTTGATGTGGTTGTGCGAACATGACAAATGTGAGAGTTTGGAAGCAGTTTGGCTGGTCTGAAGTGATCACTTCAGTGGCTGGTCACCGCAGTGATCACTGTAACATCCTCCTCCACAGATTTCTCTCCAGGTTTTCCCTATGGGGCTGTGTTTGACAGGCTCTGTGCTACAAGGGCTGTGTGGGAAGCTGTCAGGTTTTCTCCTAACTTAATGGCCTCTTTTGGAACCTGCCTGCTGCTCATTTTCTGTTACCAGGTGTTGCCTTTCAGACCTACGAGCTTGCCATTGTATTTTGCAGAGAAAACTTTAAAGACCAAAATTTTCCTCTTTTCTACTAAGCCCAAATAATTGATTTTTTTTTTTTTTTTTTTTTTTTTTTTTTCCCCCCCCAAACTTCCAGAGCTAAGCGTCAATCCTTCTCATGACTGCTCTGGCAGATTTACACCCCTTCAACAGTTACAGAAACTAGGCAGCTGTTGTAAGGGTAGGAGTAGCAAATGATGGGGGAAATCCTTCATTTGCCTCTCACAGGCAGAGAGAGGCTCCAGCTTTGTACCCCTCCTTCCCCTTTAGTTACTCACAGACATGTGCCCAATAAAAAGCTATTTTCTGGGGCACTCATCTAACAAAGCACCAAATACCACATAAGCTAGGGCCACTTACCCACCCACTAGGTTAGCTTTAGAAGGACTTTTTTTTTTTATATTATTTTTTTTTTCTCCTCTCAGTGTATGGAGTTTGCTTGTCATAAACTCATATGTTTGGAAGCTTTTTTTTTTTCTTTTTTTTTTTAATTTTCAGTTTCTGTGCTATAACAAGGAAATTCCCTAAGGAAATATATTTTAGAAAGTCTTTACTGTCTTTAGAACAGAAGTGAGTATTGAGTTACTGCTTGGGTGACTGCTACTGTATCAGATAACCCGGGCAAGATAGATCCAAATATGCCATTAATCCTAAAAAAATAAGAGGATAGTTTAATCTGAGGGAATCTGTGATATGGGAAGTCACGTGCGTGACTTTTCTGGTAAGTCATCATAGTTGTTTGATATTTCAAAAATATTTCTGAAGGACTGTTAGCTTAGCTTCATTAGCAACTGATTAGTTATGTGACTCAATGAAAGTAAAGAAAAAAATATTATGGAAAATTTACAGTAATTGTCATAACTGCAATATTTTATGCAGACTTTTATTAAGCATATCTCAACTCTCCTTCAGTGGAAGATGTGACTGATAAAGGATAGAGCTGTTTCCAGTTTGACTGAATAGCAAAACGTTCACTGATAGCAGGATTAGCTCTGTGTGGGTTGCATTTTTGGTTGTCTGTCATTTTAGTGGTTTGAAAACTTGATCTCACAGCATGCCAAGGGAGGTGGTCTTGAACTTGGGGAATGCCCAGCCATCTATGGGAAAGTTCGGTTAATCCTCCCGAACTTTGAAGTGTGTCAGCAGTGTGACTAGCAAATGTGGTTATAACACAGAAGTGATGAAGATGGAGTAGCATCCAATGTGTCCAGTAACCTACTTGGAGAGTTAGTCCAAACTGAAATGACTGCTACTGCACCTTCACAGATAATGTAACCTCTTGCAACTGCCAGTCTTTGTAATATACTACATCTTTACTAGAGTATTTGCTCCTACTTCTTGATTGTGCTGTAGATGTAGCTGTCAGGTGGGCTTACTGAGTTTTATGAACCACAGAATCGCTCTAAGTGATGCCGGTGGTGGTCCCCCACCCAGAAGACAGAACACAGTCAGTTTTGACTATAACTCTTCCCACTCTCAATGTACCCTCTCTGCTAAGATATGGACAAGTAGAGTTGCATGAATGTAGAAATTACTTTGTGCAGGGAGAACTCCGCTGCATCCAAGACTGGAGGACTTTGTGGGTTTATTTTGAATTCAAAACCTGGATTCTCTACGAGTGTAATAATTCTCTGGAAGTTTCTTATCTAGACCAGAAAGAATAAGAGTTTTGTCAAAGAAATCAGGAATGAATCCTCAAAAGCTGTGTTTCTGATGCAACTTCAATTGAATTCATGTCTATATGTAAGGAAGAAGTCCCAGAGATCTGTCAAACTATTACCCACTGCTGGTCTACAGCATACTGTGGCCGGCTGCACCTAAGGGTAGCTGAGGAAGAGGAGAAAGAGCTGGTGTCAGTTTTAATTTTGCAAAGCAAAACCTTGGGGATACATTGCTCTGTCTCGCAGAAATATGGGCACGTGGGCATGCAAGGGCTCTGCCTCCAGTGTTTTGGGCATGCTGGGGCATTATTTGGAGCCAGAAATCAGCTGGGTAGGACACGGTAGGAACTCAAAAGAACAGACTTGCAGCTTGCCCAAGGCAGCTGTGTATAAGAGAAGAAGATTCCCTCTTCACTTTGTTTTCATTTTCTGCACTGCTGGTGGAGGGTGTACAGGAAACAAGCACTGTGAAATTGCTTCTATCCCTTCCTTCCCAACAACCTACGGAAGTTTGAAGACGGAAGAAAAAGAAGAAAGGAGAAGAACGTAGGATATCTCATTGCTTCTGTGGCACCTGGCAGAGCTGGCCAGCATTGAGGGCAGGTTACTGATGTGGACTTGGAGCAGGGTAGGAGACTGAGACAGAAACCATGACCCTACATAACAGTTCTTCCTCAGATGCGTGCCTACAGCAGAGTAGCTGTGTACATCTCCTTTCTCCTGGTTACTTCCATGGTAGTCACAGGCTTGCATTCAAAGATACCTTCCCCCTGCCTCTCCTTTCTAAAATAAGATGCTCAATGATATGCTGTCTTAGTTAATTAAGTTGTTATAGTCCTGGTGTACTTGCAATAATTTTGAAGTCCTGATTCCACTTTGCAGGGTACAAGCCTGATGGTTTGTTGATTAATGAATTGTCTGGTCATAACTTCTTAAAATGGGCTGTAAGTAATGTTTGTGTGACGCATGGCATGCAGGAATGTGTTGCATAAGTAGTGTATTTTAAAGGCATCTTGTCACTATTTTGGTTACGTTAGTGAGCTTTTTCTCATTACTTGGATCAAATAGGATTTCTACGTGTGGTGTGAGCATGATAACACTCACTTTGCTACTCTTTATTTTAGCTGTGTTGGTAAAGAGCAGGCAGCCTTCTCTTTCATCTCTGCAATAAGTGGGCCAAACTCATCTGCATTGAAGTTACACGGGCTCTGCTTTTTCATAGGAAATGTGCTGATCAATGCAGAAAGCATTTTTGTTTGTTTGTGTTCCAAAAGAAAGCATGGCTTGTGCAACATTTCATATAGCAAAAATCACATGTAGCCACTTGCCTTTGCGTGTGTATGTGTGTGCTTAAAATTGCTGTTAAGAACATCGGCAAATCAGGACCCAGTGCCAACCAAACTATGTGGATTGATCATTATTTTTTAAAAACTATTATTTTTTCCCCTCCCAGATATGAATTGAATTCTCCATATGCATGTCTCAAGCACTTTTTAAGTCAGAGACATTTTCATAGATTGTTTTTCCCTGTCTATATAGGTAAAGAATTGCAAGGGCATGGAAATTTACTTGCAGGGAGTCAGCTAGGAATTACTTTTGTAGGGAGAAGGTGTCTCAGCTGATGTGCCTGCTGCCTGTGCTGAGCTCCAAACACTGTTTAGGGATTAACAGCAGAGGGGATGGAGTGTGTCCACCTCTCTCTGAATTTCCAGTCATTTATGTTCCTTTCCAAATTGCAGTCACACAGTCTAAATTGGAGAACTCCTGAGCCTGTCCTGACGTTTGCCAGAAGGTGATCCACAGAGCTGGGGAGTCACTGGATTAAAGAAATCTTGTCACAGGCAAATTGTTAAGGTTTTTGTGAAATGAAAGACATGTTGATGGGAGAAGGTCGACTGACTGGAAGGGGTGGAGAAGAGTCTTGCTCTCTGACTATAGACTATTTTCTGAGCTTTCTTGGCCTTTTGGCTGGCAGTATATATGGGATAAAAAGCAGTTAATGTAACTTTTAGATGAGCTGAACTGCTCTTGGAATTCGTGGGTTCGTATCTATTTTGTGATGTTGAGTTTCTGCTGAACCGGGTGACATGCTTACTGAGAGTGAGAGGATTCATTAGTGTGAAATCTTGAACACAAGCAATTGCAGAGGCACGGGTGAAGAGAGCTGGTGTGTGAATTGTCTGCAAGTAGATTCACCGAGTGCCATTCCTAGAGCATGCGTTTGAGTAATTTACTAAAAATGTAACATTATTTCATTTTGTTGGATAATTACATAGGTCTAAGTTGCATTTTATTTCTGACTTGCAGGTTGTTGTGGGAGATAAAGTTGTACTGATGCCAGTCAATGCAGGGCAGCCTCTACATGCCAGCAACATTGAGCTTCTAGATAACCCTGGCTGCAAAGAGGTGAGTTCAGTGGAGGGAGGAGGGGTAATTGCTAATCTAAGATGTATTACACCTTGTTCATTACTGGTAATGAGAACCTTATTGTGGGCTAGATGCTGGTATTAAACATTGGTTCCAGCTTGGCCTCAAAAAACCAAGATGAAATACACTTACTCTCGGCACAATTCTGCCTGGCACTGAAAGCTTTGTAAGGTTTGCTTGAGCATCTGAAACCCTCACTGATGTAAGAGTCAGTCCTGTTCCAACAGCTCTTTAGGTCATCTTTGGTGGGCTGTAAACAGACTAAATAGCATTTTGCCGACTGAATCTTCTCCAACCACAACATTATTATTATTGACACTCAAGAGCTTCAGGACCCGTGTTAGGAACTGTGCAAATATGTAGCTAAGCTGTGTCCTCTGCCACCCTAGATGTGGTGTGTCTTTTAGAAGAATACAATGTCTCAAAAATAAAAGAGTAACCCTTAATACTCTAATTGTGGGTTGTTTTTTTTTTTTTTTTTTTCCCCAAAGGTAAATGCTGTCAACTGTAACACAAGCTGGAAAATAACTTTGTTCATGAAATTCAGTAGTTACCGAGATGATGTGCTGAAAGGAGTAAGTACGACTTTTTTTAAAAAATATTTTTTTTAATTTGAAAAATCATGCCATATTTGACTGTAGAGAAATATTACACAGTGAATAAAAGAAGAAATGAGGACTTCATGGAGCCGTTGAGGATCCCTCACTACTGTCCTTCAACAGCCAGAATATTTTGCCTTTGTGTTATTGTCTTACTAAGTGAAGTTGTTTGGATTGTGCTAGCTTCCCTTTCCAGTCTCAGGGACAACTAAAGATCCATGAGAGAAGATGAAGTTCAAGCCCAGAAATATGAGGGGCTCTATGCAGAATAGCTGTGATGTTTCAGATTATGCTGAAATGCTAAAGCAGGTATAAAAATCTTGCAGAAGGGAGTGAGGCGTGAAAGGTGGCAATAGCTGTAATAAGACAATGTAGCTTTAAATGCTCATGTTTTTTTACACAGCTTTGTGCCTCTAGATCACACTCTGAGATCACTTGTATTTTCATTTAAAATAAATAAATATTATTTGTTCTCGCTTATACCTTAATAAGTCACTATCAACTGGCTATTTTTGATAGATATCAAGGTACCAGCAGTTCTTGAGGAAGAATTTGAAAGGGAAAAAGGTATATCTTTGTAGATCCATTTGGGGATAATGCTTCAAGCCTTGGGCAGCGGCAGAAGAAATAAAAAATGATGTCAGGAGAAGAAATAGAGAGAGAACATTGGTTTTAGTTGCAGAGTAGAAGAGATGAGACAATATTACAGAAATCTGTTCTCTTTCTCTAAATAATAAAAGAGGACAGATATAAGAAAAATTAATTTAGTAAAGTTAGCTAAAATTGAAGATCACCTTTAGGTTAATTGTTGCTCACTATTCATTGCAGTGCTCTGAAACAAGTTCCGTTTTCACGGAAGTGCATGGATCTCCTGCAAGACTGAATTATCTCATTTGATTTCCAGACTCACTGCTGAGATTGGGTGCTCTGCACTGGGGAGCTGCTTCAGCAATAGGCAACTAATACACGTTTTCTTTGCATCAGCCTTGTTGACATCACTGGAGCTAGTACAGATATAGAGGATGAGTCTAACGGCTTTGCCTAGCGCTTAATAATGCTTCATTTTCATATTGCTTCAGGGAGATGTCGTTAGGCTGTTTCATGCAGAGCAAGAGAAGTTTCTGACCTGTGATGAATATGAGAAGAAACAACATATTTTCCTTCGCACTACATTGCGTCAGTCAGCCACTTCTGCAACAAGTTCTAAAGCACTGTGGGAAATAGAGGTATTTTTTTCTTTTTATAAATATTTTAAAACCTGAAGGCCAGGGTTCAGTAAAAATAGTTTACCACAACATGAATAATTCATAGCCTCTTGATATCATCATACAGCTCCCCGTAACTATTATTATTTTATGGAGCGGTTTGTGTAGGATGAGCACTGGAGAGGTGCTTTATTGCTGTGCGTGTGTGGAGGGAGGATGTTTTCTTATTATACTTACCTGCGCTAAAATGAAAAAGGGTCAAATTCAGACTTGATGTAAATGTGTGATTTTATCAAAGCAAATCGAATGACACTCGTATATCCTGAATTATGAGTATTTATATTCGACTTCATGTGCAAATAGAAAATTGAAATTCATGACTGACAAGAAATCTCACAAATGTGATAGAGTCCATTCTTCTGCAACAGAGCACATCAACAACTGTTTAAAGTTAGGCTGAATAATGGTGTTGCTTAAGGAGGGTGATCTTGAGAAGATGATTAGCAAATATATTTTTGGTTCACTGAGGAACATTGGAAACTGGTATGTCTCAAACCCTTGGTATTACAGTAATGTAACTCCTATATCCAAAAGTTCTTATGTGCTGAACAAACTCTGTATGTTTAAAACAGAACTCCCCACTCAGGCAAATGGTTGATTTTTGTCTGAGTAGGGACTGTATAGAATAGAGTATATTGCACTTGTAGTTGTTTGAGATTGCTTCTTGAGAGACAGGGACTACTAGGTTTGAAGGTAGCAAATGACCTACAGCTCAGTCAAGGGGAAAAAGAAGTGATTTGGGATACTTCAAATGATATGAGGATATTTTATCACTTGAACAAAAATTTATCAGAAGCCCTCAGCTTTGTCAAAAATAAGCTGGTTTAAGTGGTGAAACTATGTAAGAGGGTTTGAGTTTTGCTTTTAAGTAGTACTTCCGTAAGTGCAGAGCAGGTACGCTTACTTTCTAGAGCTCCAGATTCACACCATGTCACTTTAAAGCAAAATTTGGTTCATCATGTTTGCAGGGAGTAGATTAGTGAAAACATGGAAAGTAATAGGAGTATTTCCTGGCAACTGGCAAAAAATAAATGTAAGTAGTTGTTATCTATGATGGGCTTAGTGTGAGCACAGAATTCCTCTCTTTTGTAGACTATAATTATGTAGTTTACATATTTTTATTTGTAAGGAGCTGTTAAAAATGTCAGTGATCTAAGTATGATCTTAAGGAGCGTGGTTAAAATCTGTACTTCTTCTTTCAGGTTGTCCATCATGACCCTTGCCGGGGAGGGGCAGGACAATGGAATAGCTTGTTTAGATTTAAGCATTTGGCAACTGGAAACTACTTAGCTGCAGAGGTAAGCATGTCCATTAACAAAGTGGCTATGTGCTGCCTAACCAAATACTATATGTGTCCTGCTAATTCAGAACTGCCATAGTAGGTAGGTCCACAATGTAGATCTCTGAAAAGATCTCACACCACATCTGAATGCGGAGAACTGGATGTGCACTACTGTGTCATGCTGTATTGCTGTAGCTAAGGGTTGCAAGGAAAATTTTCTGAGTTACAGGATACTAGTAGGTGAGTTCAAGACAGCATCTAACCTTAATTTCAACTGTGCTGTTGAGTCTTGAATCTGCTGTTGCCATGGCAGCCAGGGCAAACACCACTGTTAAATATCCACCATATTTACACTGGGAATCCTTGGATTCATTTATCTCTCTGCTCTTTTTTGCTCTTGATTTTTTGGAGTAGTCTTGTGATGAGTCAAATATTCTTCTTTGCTGGCTCAAGCAACCATATATAGAGTAAAGCTTTTAGAGTGGAACTGAAGGCAAGGTAATCCTTGAGCTTGATCAGAGAAGTCTGTGTGCAAGCACTAGAACAGATACTCTAAACTGCTCGAATTCAGGAGTTGTTATTCATTTTTTCCCCGTAGGCACAAGACTTCTTGAAAAAAATGTTTCTATTGTGCTGGTTTCAGTGTAGTGATCTCTGCCAGGCAACATGTGTTCCAAGGCATCTCTGTGTTCTGTAGAAACTTGAAGAAGAACGAACTTTGGTGTTATGACTGTCGGTGTCATGCTGGTGCGTTGTGAATATGAGCAGGTTACAGTGTTCTGCTGTTGTACTCTTTTGACTAAATTTTGGATAAAGAAAAATCTGAGGAAGTCTTTGCTCCTTTTGGTGGAACAGAAGGTCCAAGAGGAGAAGGAAGATCTTGCAACTTGTCTCATTATTATCTGGTACTTTATGTTAAGGCAAAATAGTGTTGTGACTCCCCAGAAGAGCAGCTTAATATCTTTTAAGACCCATAATTGTCCTTAAAAATAAAAGAGGGCTCTTGACAAACTGGAATAGAGCAGATAATACCAAGTTTTTAAGGAATGGGACAGCCTTGGATTTTTGCCTGGTTGCAAGAAGCTGTGAACTTTTAAAGTCATATCTAATCCGTATGAGGACTGGTCTGTGTCCAAGTTATATCAATGGAATGAAAAGTAGAGTTTTTTCCACTGATTTTTTTTTAAGTCTCTGCAGGATTGCTTCTTTTGACTTATGCTTGGAAGTGTGAGTGTGATAATTTATAGCAAGAGCCAGATATAAATCACAATATGTTAGGGAATCCCTGAAAAAAGCCTTACTCTAACTGGACTGAGTTAAAGCGGAGCAACTTCTGTATGCAGACAAGTCCTTATTATTCCCAGGGTGCTGCTTTCATTTTCCAGCTCCTGTCACAGACTGCACTGATTTCAGAGTAAGAGCAAACAGGAGCTATCAAACCTTTAGTTATTTCTAATTATGTCAAAACCAGTGTCAAAACATAAGCAGTGGACAGATACTAATATCATTTTCGATCTAAGATTGAATGTAATTTGGATCTTTTCGTTGGTTTTAGCCATAGCTCACAGTGTAAGTTAAAAACCTGATAGGCCTGAGTGGCAAAGAGCATCATCCCTTTAAAGGCAGGGCCAACATGCCTTAACTGCTCTGCTCTGTGCTGCTGCCTCTGTGCTGCAGCAATACTTTGGCTTGGCTGAAGCCAGCTGGCTTTATTATGTAGTTAATATTGGCTAGTAATAGCCAATTTTCAAGAGGCAACTGGTTTTCCCACCTAAGAGACTCTTCCGTTTTCCTCTCTGCTTACAGTGAGAGATGCTCCTAGTAGAAAGATTTTATTCAGACTAGCTAGGCTGATGAAGAGTCAGGAAAGGCATCAAGCACTCTGACTGATGGGCTTCCTTCTCCCACCATACCTCATCTGCTCAGGGATTTTCGGGAGAAAAAATCCTCAAGTGAAGAGGTGTCACACTACACTGAATGTCAAACTTGAGCTTGGGCACTTTCTCCCTCTGGAAAGGAAATGCCCATCAGGAAGACTCGTAATATAGAGAGTACAAGAGCTGGAAGAGCGTTTGTGTGGAACAGAGGTCACATACTGTGACAGAAGAGCAGCATTAGCTACTGTACCTATGAAGTGTAAAAATACCCACTGTTGGTTCCAGGTACCACTGGAATAAAAACCTGTGAACTGTATTTTACACAGTTCACATATCAGGAGCAACACACCAGCAAGACATACACGTCAAAGGTTTATGAACAGGCAGGCAGACACCTAATGTGCATAAGCTAACTTTAAATCAGTTGGGCAAAGCTTACTGAACACTTATCTGTGCTCTTGCAGCACAGGAAGATTACTCATGGTGTGGATAATCAACAGTGTCACACATTGCCGTGACCTGATTTTGTTTAAGCTTCCATGATAAAAGATACCTAGAGTGGAATAATAAGTACAAACACATGAACAAAATTCACCAATCTTTTAAGCATCCTGTTAGCTAATGATACAATTTCTGTCACAGTTTGAGCAATTGTAAGTCAGGATTAATCACTGTTTGTAAGCATCTTTTCCTTACTTCATCTGTCCATAAATCAGCTTGATGTGTACCATGGAGACTTCTGCAGTGGAATCTTGCATGGGTTTTGCAAATCTTAGACAATGATTGGAAATGTCCTTCAGCTGGATGTCTCCTTTTGCTCCTCTGCAGTTAGGCTTGTGCCTTGTGTGAGTAGTGCTGCAGCTTGTTAAGGCCAGGGGATGATCTGGGGACTAAGAAAATTCAAGATATTTGCTTCAGAGAATTCAGGAATTTAAAACTAATTAACTTAAAGATGTTTCAATACTATAGTAAGTGAGTTAAAAAAAAAAGTGAGGCAATACAGTTGTTCAGTAAACAAAACATATAGATGAATACTTTGTAAATCTAATTTTTATGAACTTGAGAGAATTAAGTCAGGATGTATAATTCCTTGTTCCTAAGAATCACAATCAGTTGTCTAGCTTTTGTTGCCTTTCAAAGTCTAAGGGTCCTCTGATACCTCTGACTTCTGACACAGTCACAAATAGTACCGTTTCCTTTAATCCTCTTTCCGCTTGGCATTACTTAGGCTAATTTTCATTAATATGCTTTGAAGTTCTTTAAGAGGTACTAATACCATAAAGCAGCCTAGACCCTACTACCAGATTGTGGGCTGAAGGTGAGCCACCCTGAAAGACCCACTGCTACAGGAGACCCAGTGGAAGACATTTGCTAACTGCACATAGCTGCATCGTCATTCCCTTACTACTGTGCACATTCTGGGGACCCAGTCTGACACATCAGATACGTATATGTTCTCACACAATTACTTAAGGCACAGGAGGGATATGCTGAAGAAAGGGTTTCATGTTTGGTGGTAAGACATGGGAAATCTGGATAGGTTGTAAAGTCTCCTACAGGTCCAGCATTTGGAAACCTGAAGCCTCTGGCTCAGCCATTCGCAAAACATTGAAATCATAAAAAAGTGGAAACAAATATTCAACTGAAAAATTGGAAGGTGAAATTCTCTTCTTTGGAGACAGCAGGAGTTCTGCTGTTAGTGTGAGCAAGGTTTGATTTCACCCAAAAGAGCTGAGCCAGATCCTTAGCAGGAGATTTAGACACTAAGCCACCAGCTAAGATCCAATGCCGAGCTTTATTCTCATCTTCACAGCGTCAGCAGTATTTTAGAAAAAGTTCTGAAGAAGATTCCTTTTTTAGCCCTGGTTACAGCAAAATGACTCAAGTTATTTTGAAGTTTTATATTTATAAAGAGAGGCTGTAAGGTTAGGTGAAAATTGAATGCTTCAAAGTAACAAAGACTTTCCCAATTTTTTTTTGAAGTATTTTCAGTGCATGTACCACATGTAGAATGCACCCAAATCTGTCTGTCTGTGTGTGGGAGCGAGCTGCAATTTACTTGAACAGCCTTTCAAATGCTGCAGGTTGGGATGGCACAGCTGTGCCTTTCTCATGAACACACCTAACCTTTTCAATATTGTAATCGCCAGGATAAAACTCTCTTTGAACTGAATATCAGCTTATCGATTGTGCTGAACCAAAACATGCACCTTTAATATTGTTCTCCACGTGTAGAGCAGCTCTAGTTCTGTGATTTCTAAAATGGACAATCTGTACTGAAACTATTAACACTTGCTGTATAACGATGTTAAACAGAAATATGTGTGCCCATGCGTACACATATGCACACACAAGAATTGCAGGATAAGTCTGTCATTTCATATTAAACTTCTCAAGTAAGATGGATATTGCTAAAATTATCACAAAATATATATGCAAATATCAAATCACATGTCTCAGATATTGCAGCAGACAATAGATAAACACAATACATTGCTTGTGAAACATTGTGAACACACTACATAATCACAGTGCAGAATTAGTAAGGAAAAATCTGTGATAAATCTCTTTTACTTAGTTGAATAAACTAGAGTTGTGAGTTACCTTGGCCAAGATATGGTGGTAAATCTGGTGAGGTAATTGTCTTTAACACTGAATTAACTGCACTATACTAAATGAATTAAGATAATGCAGGTAAGATGACAGCCTTAATGTTTACCTTCTGTGATTCTATAAAATTGTGGCCATAAACAAGGGTTCACGTGGTTGCTGTGTCTTCCAAGGTGGTGCACAGAGCACCTTTTAGTGCCCCAAAAGGTGATCTGTGCCTTGAAGTTGTTCTAGATAAAAGAGAAGAGTGAGAACAGGTTGGCTTATGCAATAGCTTGAAGAAATGAGGCCTGCATCTCATGTGATGGCAGAATCAAACATACTTTTTCTGACTTGTGTGCTTCATTCATTAAACCAAGTTGTTACTTATATAAAAGACCTAATTCAGTACAGTTCTGGGAGTAGCCTTGCCTTCAAAGTCACTGGAATATGAGCATTTCTGTGTCCACGGGTCAAGGGTGTCTCAGATACTGACCTGATGGGTTTGCAATTCCTCTAACAGTTTTCACTTGCACAGCCAGCCCCTGGGCTGCTTTGACCATTGACTTTGACTGAAGCCTCCACGACAGCCACTTTTAACTTCTACATGTGAATGTACTTCATAAATGTCTTGTGCAGGATGACTGGATGGCAAGCTCTTTAGCACGTATTCTGGTGATGGGCAAGTCAGAGATAAACCTGTCCACTAGCCAGCTACTTTGGGCAGAGGTAGCAATCCCCGCTGCATGTCCCACTGGAAAACTCCTCTGGCTTTCTTATAGAGTTCGCTTTCTTTTCTGCAAAAGTGAAAGTGGAGGTTTTAAGCTGTGTAAAATGGATCAACTCTGATCAGAGTTTTGTTCTAAACTCTTTTGTTAAAATCCCACATGAAACATACTTCCAGCTTTGGGGTATTTTAGCACTAGATGCTCGGTGGAGTTTCTTTTGACGGTAGGAATGACTGAAGCCAGTTGGCCTGAGCAGCACAGGGTTACATGCACATGAGATGAAATGACAATTACATGAATGTTCTAAATTCAACAGGAAGTCCAGTCCAAACCACCAAGGCTGTAGTTCAGTGGTAAGAGCACTTCAGTGGCAATGTAGCTTGCAGAAATGTCGTGTTTCTGCAGGCATTTGGTTGTGGTTCTGTGTCACAGTGTGCCATCCCTGAGGTGGTGTTGACATGGACTCCAGGGTGCAGGGAGGAGGGAATAGTCTGTGCTGTCAAAACAGGGTCACTGAGCTAGGGCATGGGGGCACAAGTGGTTGGGGTGGGTTAACAGGAACTGCTGAAGCCAGCGTCAAAGGCCTTGCCTTATGGGACTGTCAGCTGGATTTCACCTTGTGGTAGTGCAAACCACTTGCTGAGAACCCTGGAATCAATGGCCAATAAAATTTACTCATATTTCTCTTGTCTTCTCTGAATAATTTCTTCCCATATTATCTCACCCTACTTTTCTGTCAAAATTGCCTGAGTTTCTTTTCAAAGAAGCTTATGTACATCATTCACTTGAAATGGAGAACTCCTGTTAATCTTGGTTTGCATTCTTTTAAATGGATTTCTGTTATGTCTCGGTATTAAAGATACTAGCCTGCCACGTGATATATATCATTATAATCTGTGCTTATCTGGGTGGACAGAGCCATAGTGCTCATAATAACTTTAATCCTGTTGTAATAATCACTTGATTTGGATCATGGTGAAGATAGCTGAGTGCATATCCAAGTTAATATTGATAGAAAATAATTCTCTCCAGCTTTCCGAATAGCACGTAGTAACGAAGTGGAACTTGCTGACACAAGAACAGAAAACAAAGCATTTAATGAGATTTTAAGAAAGATTAAATATTTGTATGAGTAATAGTATCCTTAGCATTAGCTAAGATAAAAAAAAATAAAAGAGAAATAAATTCTTAAACTTGAGACTATAAACGAGGTTAACCCCTTGGAGCCCTGGAGAAACTGTCTCTGTAGTTTTATGGACTTACTTTTCTTTCACCTTCTTAAGCTGCTGTGGAAGATGGAGTACTGTGTAGGATATTTTATTAAGGCAACTGAGACTGAATATTTGAAGGCCATAATTTAGGCATTTTAATATCCAGGTTTTGGAAACTGGACTGCTGACAGAGATCTATTGTGTTCAGGAAGCATAAAGGGACCACTGTTTGCCAGTGGTATTTTTGGTGGTGACATGGAAGCAAGCCTTTGCAGAAAAATTTATTCATCCACTGATCATACAGAGGAGCATAGTGATAAATGCTCTCTGGTTTCTTCTGCCTTTAGAAACAGTAAGGCAGATAACTCGATAAAAATGGCCTCATTTAAGATGTGCAGGTACCTTTTGCTCAAAGATAACAGTTTGCAAACTGGAGAAGGTACCAGGAGATGGCAGCATCCACCAAGACCTTGGTGCATCTGGTCACACATTTAATTTATTGGTACTGCGGGACCTCCTTACCTGGAGATTGCTTCAAAATCTTCCATTTGAGTCGCTTTTTTTTTTTCCCAGTCTCTTTGTTAAATGCTAATACGGCATTCTGATTAGTTTCTGTCTGTTGGGCTCAGTGATTAAAGCTTCATGTAAGAAAAAAGGGCTTGCCAAGGTGACAGGGTGAACTCGGCACCGGAAGACTTGTTTCTGGTTTTCACTGTCTCATAGGAGGAGTGTGGTTTTGTTTTAAAGCTCTATAAGGAGTGAAGGGTAATTTACAGCTATTTGTGAAGAGATGGAAGAGATCCAGAGACTAGAGGAGGAGTAGGATGGATTACTGATTTACAGAGCCAGTCTGACCTGTTCTGCAGACTTGGGGTGGCTTTTTAAAGTTAGAAGCTGTCCATTTACCAAAACTCAGGGCTAGATTTTTCCAAGGTTTTTCAGAATCATGGGAATGCAGCTAAATTTCTTGACCTGACTTGTCTGGACTTTGGTGGAAGTTAGGAACAGCAGTTACATCTGTTGGTGTGCAAATACCTTCAGAAATCTGGATCTTGGAGTAGGGACATTTTTCCCCCAGCCAACTTGTTTTGCCGTAGTGCTCCGTGAGCCTGTGTTGAGCTAGGCTTTTTCAGTCCTGTCTGAAGCTGGCTGCGTTCGAGCCCCGTTTGTGTACAGATGAGCTTTAGGAGGAAGGGAAGTGTGAAGCCATTAATTCAGTGTTTGTTACCATTTAGTCATTATGGGGACTGCCTCTGTTATTTAAAATACAACATCTGCTGGTATTGCATTTTGATATGTTCCAAAACAGCAAATGTAGACATGTGGTCTGTTCT
>WHYT01012931.1:30358-44328 GCA_009806455.1 Tetrax tetrax
GTAGGAGTTTCAGTAGTGTCTAATTCAGTCATCCCTAGTTATTTCTGGGAGGGCCACTGAAAAGTGTATGAGATATTACTATTTAGAACATAGCCCTTGAAGAGATGAGGATGCTTTTTCATATAGCACATATTGGCATGGGGCTGCTGAAGCTGGTACGGAGGTTATGGCCCGCCCAGCATTCAGGTTTGACTAAAGGATCTCTTAGACATTTTTTTTTTCTTTTGACATCTGCAGAATTGAAAACGACTGTCTGCGACTGAGCACCAGGCGTTGGTGGGTGGTTAGATTTTCTGCTCTTGTTCACAGTAGAAGCAAAGGGATTTCCCAGTCACCACTCCTTGCCTAAGGTAGAGCTACATATTGTGGCAGCTCCAGCTTACGCTGCTGAGACCTTGAAATCAGCGGTGATGTAGGCATACCAAAGCACTGGCCTGCCATTGCCTACACAGCAGCTAAAAATGCCATCAGGACGATCTAGCCTTTCTTCTTATGACGAGGGTGAATAATTGGGACGGGAAGCTGTCAGAGCTGATTCTCATCCCAGTTTTGAACTAGCAGGTAGTTCCCTCACGCAGGGACGGCTGTCCCTGCCCACTTCACTCTGCTTGTGCCGCGTGAGGGGCTTGAAACAGACAAAAAGATTGAGTTCTCCCAGCAAACTCATCTGATCTGCTAAGACGCAACTCATAAGCAAAACAGCAGCAAAATAGAATCCTGAAGTAAAAGGCCTTTTAAGATTTTTAAACTTTCCACAGATGATGATTATCAGGACCTTTGTGCCGATGCTGTGGCAGTGTTGCATGGGGTTTGCTGGGGCAGAGTCACAGCCAGTCTTTCTCCAGCAAATTAATAAGAGAGCAGAAGTCCTTTGAATACTGCTGAAGTCTTTGAAATTGTGCAAAAGTCCTTTAGATTCATGGAAAGCTAATCAGTATGACATTAACAAAGAACAAAGAAAGCCTAATGAGGATGAAAGATTTGAGAAGTGGATTTTCTTCTTTTGTCATGTTTTTTTTTGTGTTTTTTTTTTTTTTTCTGAAACGCTCTTGTTGATTGAGTAACAGGCTATGTGTTAACAGGCTGGTTATCAAATGAAATGGTAACTGTTTACGTGGGTTGAATTAGATCCTTTAATTCTTTCTTAGAGTTTCCTTCATAAATACAGGTTTTAACCAAGTCGTTAAAATGCTCATTTAGTTGAAATTTGGCAACCTAATTCTTTCCCTGACGAGATGTTTTAAATATCCTTTACCTAGTCAACAAGATTTGATTAAAATCAGCATGAGTGTTTCTTTCCTGAAACTGCTCTCTCTCCTTCTTAATTAAGAGTGTCCAAAAATAGCCTGTTCGGGTACTTTCCTTGCATACCTTCATCTAGGAAAGCAGCATTCAGTATAAAGGTGAAATGTCAAACTATCCACAGTATGGACTGAGATTTATAATTCAGTTGTTGGACTGTAAAGCATATCTTACTACCTGAAGATGAAAAATTAAAATGAAAACCAGGAATAATGTATTAGTGAGTTGTTGTTCTGCTCAATAGTAGAACCTCAGGAGATTATGCAGTGTTAAAGTCTCGTGTGCTGAAAACTTTAAGATATAACTAGCTTTAAGATTTTACTAGCTTTAATCAGTAGAGATGTCATCAGTAGAGATGACAGATCCTGGGACTTCTGGCACTCGATCTAACAGGATACTTGCATTCTCTGAGCACCAAATACCAGAAGTAACGCACAAACACACATAGATGAAAGCGTTTGTGGTGTCATAAATCATTGTCATTGGAGCTGTGAGAGCTGCTTACCTTAGCCTTGCCCAACTGCAAAATCCCCACAACAGAGCTGCCCTTCTGCGTGGCAGTGGCAGAAGGACTAACACAACTACTGTTGAGTGGCTGGTTTGCCAGTTCACTGATGTGAGTTCTCCCTTGTCCTTTCCTAGTTATTCCCTACTAATGCAGTCTGTGTTCCTGGATGTGGAGTGCACCTCCCTTACCGCCACAAGCGATTGCCATTTACTCAGGTGGTTAGGTTATGCGGCCTCATGTAATGGGCAAGTGTTTGGATATTATGGTGAGTGTCATGACCTTGCCATAACATGAAATAAGTTTCAAGGTCTTTGATATTGTTTAGTTTTCAACCATGAGGAAGCTGAACTCTGGTCTTGTGATAACTTTTCCTCTCCCATCCGTGCAAAGGTGAAAAACAGCTGTACCTAAGTTTGATGCAAAGCAAGCAGCAGAGGCTTAGGACTTCTGCACTGGAAAATAAGCTGTTTGAGATATACTCTAAAAAAAATAACATATAATGAAGCTATTACAGTAATGATTTATGCAATCACACTTGCTTAAGCTCTGCAGTTTACAGTGTATTGTGTGTGTATGATGTATTAACTGCATGCACTTTCCAGTGGCATTTTACAGAAATAAACAGTACTGAATTTCAGCTACACATCAGTAACATTGCATTGTGTCATCCAATGACAGAAAAAAGCCCGAAGACTGTTGAGCTTTCATGGAGCCCATTTTGGCATAGTATTCTTACTGTTAAATACTTGCAAAGAATTTTACTTGATTTTATTAGCAACTTGATTCTATTAGGGAAGAAAATTATTAATGTTGTTATTTTCAAGGATTCTTTTGTTTTGGAGGCTTATTGAATAACACGGAGGTAATCTTACATAGATCAGAAAAAGCAATAGATTTTGGAGCGTTAAGACTGTCACTGTGTCCTTACCTTATTCTGTTGTACTCAGATATTGAAAAGGACTCAGAACAGGTGTAATATGACATACCACACGACATGATTTACGACCCTCTACCTGAAGAATATGGTACAGGATAATAGCTAATAGTTTGATTTTCAGAGATGCTCAGCACCAACAACCTCAGCTGAAATGAAAATGACAGTGGCAGCTGCTCAGCACAGCTGAAAATGGGGCTATGAATGTCAGCCCTAAAACTGCATCCTATCATGTTTGCAGTTTAACGTCAGGATCTCCAAACTCTCCCTAAATAACATCTTTTTAGTTTTATTATTTCTCTTACAGTGGAGCAAGAAAAAACATCATGAAGGATGCAGTTCATTTTTCATTTGCGCCTTCTGTCTCCTTCAGCCTCAGTCCACAAGTGAACTATTTTGGAAATTTGAGGGCAGTCCATTTAGTCATTTTTAAAGTAGGCAAGAAGTGGCGTGGGAGAGAGATTTTCCTAGCATCTCCTGTTGTTGCCACATTTTTTTTAAAAAGCGTCATTATGTTGAAAGCAAACGGCTGAAGAATAGCAGAATTCAAGGCTCAGTTCATACTGGGTAAACAACTGTATTCACTGGAGCCCTTCGATGAAACGTTGTAGATTTACTCCGTTTGAAGATCAGGTCCTCAGTGCCCGGTTCTCTGTGCTGAGTCTAGTGACAAACCTGAGGTGACCCAGACTTTTTCTCGCTTGCTTACAACCAGCAGAATCTGAAGGTAGGATAGAATTTAGCCTGTATCTTCTAGTTGTCTGTTGTTCAGCGTTCATCTCCCGTTCCTGTTGCTGTGTAATAGAAGTAGGTGGGAGTTGGAGCTAGGAGACAGTGTGAAAATGTCATGGAGGAGCAAAATGCAGGATTTGGGATAGGTGTCAATGCAGGCAGGAAAGCAGGCTCTCTAAATTAGATTTGTGAGGGTAACACAGTGGCTAATGCAAATACTGAAATGAAGACAGGAAAATAAACCTTTGGTCGTTTTTGTGTTAGCACATCGAGTCATGACACAGAGGGAAGGTATTTTCAGCAATTTGAGGAATATCTCAAGGTTTTCCTCCTTTCTTCAGGCTTATGATGTGGAGAGGAGCTGGCTTTTTTTTTGGGGTAAAGGGATATAGAGGATACAGTATTAATAAAAACCTTATAAACTTAATAAAAACTCTTCATGATAGTTGTATGTGTTATATTAGATGAGTGATGATGTGATATTGAGAGGTTTTACTATAATTCATACAGCGTGCCCTGTGCAAGTCACTTCTGGCCCTTCCACACTAGGAATGCCACAATTCAAGTCAAGAAAACAACTATACTTATCTGTAAGATGTTTACACGCTGTTGGTGCTTAAAAACTGAATTACCTTATATAACTAATGATTTTACTTCAGTATTTTCAGTGCTTTGAAGGCATATCCTGTGTCAGGGAGTATGGTAAATATTGAGGCAAAATTGTTTCATTATGTAAGTCAAATCTTGAAAGGTTTCATGTGCAGCCAGTGTGTGGGTGGATGCGTGTTTGTTTATTTGAGTATATATTTGCCTACATAATCCCTCATCTTCTAGTCTACGTATTTCCCTTGTCAAAAGGAAAATCATATTAAACACTGTTAAATAGTAATACTTTACACTTATTATTATATAATGTCTTTCAGCCAAGCTTCTCATGTACTTTAGTTATTAATTAATGCTTGATAATTCTGGTGTGACATAGAAAATATCCCCATTAATAAAGGTTAAACAGAATCACAGGGTAATTAAACACTTGTCTATAGTGGCACAGCCATTCCTGTTTCAAAGATGTGTTTATTCTGAGTTCAGTGTCTTCCTGTAAAATCTCAGTAGACATGAAGCATGTTAGGTTTTATCTCAATATATCTGCTCAAGGTCAATCCTGGAAGTGGTTGCCTGCGTATGTGTGTGGGTGACTGTAACTTGCTGTGTTTAGATTAGAACTAGCTGTGCTTTCTTCATAATTCTTTTTGGTTTTAGTTATTTGAGATTGAGTTAACAAGCTGGATTACAAGGTGCACTTTTTGGAAGTGAGGACATAGCCAGTTAAGTCAGTCAGAAGTTGAATAGGTAATTCTTGCACTCTTGTCCTCATATTGCTTTTAAATATTCCACTGTCCTTTTGCAGGGTGGATACATAGCAGAGGACTGAACTAACCCCTCTCCCCCAAGTTTTGAAATGTCTAAAAGCTATCAAGATAGTATTTGACTTCTTTTCTTTTCCAGCTTAACCCACACTATCCAGAAGGTAATAATGAAGGAAAGGCTTTGGTAAGTGAAATTTATATGTTGCATATAATTTGGGAAATAATGTATCCTTAATGCAATACAGGCCAACATATGAAAGTCCTTCATAGTCTTCCTTTTACTTGCGTGTCACAGCCACTGGGATTGCTGACTGTATCCTGCGTAAGCTAGGGTGCCACTCAGCACTGGCGTTACAGATAGTTTTCCCTCCTGTAAGGCAAATGATAGGAAACTTATGCAAAATTTGCATCGAACTGGCGTTAGTTGGAAGCTGTTCTGCTTGGTGAAAGCAGATATGAAATGTATTCATTATTCTCAAAGCATATGTATTACTTCATGACAAAACCCACCTCTCTCTTTAGCAAGAAAACCAGGGACAAGGAAGTCTCATTACTTATGTGCCAATACCAATTCAGAGGCTCTGCTAGTGGAGACAAGCCCCCCTGGGACATGTTTGTCAGTGAGATGTGACTCTAAATCCAAGAACGTGCTGAGACTCTTCTTATTGCCTTGTATTGTATTGAATACATGCAAGGAGATATTCAGGCACAGGCTTAGTCTGAGCCCAGCCACACTTCAGGGAACTCGAGCATGACATCTTCACGATGATCCAAGTTGTCCTTGCTACAATGTGGACAGGTTGGACAAAGGCCTTCTGCCTGTTGTCTAGGAGGCAACAGCCTTTGCCTTGTACAATGTCAAGAGCATGCTAGCTAATTCTAGCTAACGAGGCAAGGACAGACATGTTGTAGTTTATAATGTGTGAAGGAAGTGGAGTTAAAACCCTGGGGGAATCTTACCATTACTGAGACAACAAAAAGTCCAAAAAAGAGTCATTCCTACATCAAATTAATAAGATTGCCTTGGAAGTGCTGAAATGTTCCTCCAAAAAATTCAGCTTAATTTCTTTCTGTTTGCCTTCTGACTTTTGATCTTTTAGAGGTCACATTTTCAAGTTTTTCTCTACATGGGGAAGAATTCTTTATTTCTTATGAAATGAAACACGAGATTCTTACATAATCACATGCCTTCAGGACCTCAATTTTAATAGGAATTGAGACTTTTGTAGGAGCTGGCAACATTGGTTTTCCATCTTCCCTGGTATTTGGTATTAATGGTAATACAGCGATAACAAAGCTGTCCAGAGAAATGAGAATTCTCTCTCATGAAAATACAAAAGTTCCACTAGTTGTTTCTCTTTTGTATTGGAATGACACTTGAAGCCCGTGGAGCTTTCAAATGGAAATTGAGATGAATTCTAGAATACCCCAACAAGTAGGGTGCTTGCTTGGAAATGCTTGGGTTTGTGCTCTTGCTCTGTGAACAATGGAGCTTGTTGCATAGACGTGCATCTGCATTAACATTGTAGTTCACATCATGAACTTCTGAATCCAGTCTTCTCATTATTCCCCATTTGAGACACTCCATTTCACTTTAGAGCAATCTCAGAGCATGTAAACATGTATTCAGTTGGTTGAAAGTAAAAAGATACATTCCCAAGGTGTGTGTATCTACTGTGCTCCAGCTTTTCATGGATGCCCAGCCCAGAAAACCAGACGACAGCTAGTCTGAAGTAAGTCCTGTGAAAATGTTTATAGGGCAGATGTTAGGTCCTCATCACCATGGATCCAATCCTATTCTACCACCTTATTCTGATTTAGATATAGTATAGGCTTTCCAGTTGTAGTAATACCAATTCATCTAAATAGTTAACTATTCCCTGGACTGGGTAATGAAGAAGGCACAAGAGTAATCTGAATGTGAACATTAAAGGTGACTTCTCTTACAGTTTGACCTAATTCTCCTGGGTATTGGTTTCGACTGGATTCAAATACCCAGAATAGGTAAATCAGATTAGAGAAATACTTCCAATAAAAAATTTAATCAAAACTGATTGATGATCAAAACTGATATCTCTGTGGAAATTTTAGTTTACAGTCAGCACTTTCTTGTGAAAAATATTTTATGAAAGAACTCCTAACAACATTTAGTAACACCTTCATGTAAACCCAAGCCCACAGGCACTTTTAGCATGGTAGAAATCTCTTGGGATCCTTCACCCTTTTATAGTCTTGTTGGAAACAGCATGACTGCCTAACTGATTCACAGCAAAGGCATCTTCTTTTTCATCTTGGAAGCAATTAATTTTGCCTGTGAAGTAAATCTACTCTAGACGGGGAGGTGGAAGTGGACCTACCCCAGCAAAATTTGAGTCTGAGTAGCTGGGAAATGAGATGCATACCGGAATCCTTTCAACTGAAGGAAGAAACTGAGCCTACAGCCTGCGTTTTTCTTGTCTTTGCTAGTCTGTTGGATAAAAGGATACCAGCTCCTTCTCTGCCGTCTGGGTTTTTAAAAGGCAGCACAGCCATCTGTGTGTTTTGTGCCAACCCTTAACTCCTAAATGCGCGACAGGGCTTCTTGTGCATGTTCGCTGCCTGGTTTACAAGTCCTGATCACAGTTGCTTAGGCAACTGAATTTCAGGAAGTAGCAACGGAGAAGGATTTTCCGTGGTGCGGTAGTGAGCATAGGCACTTAAGTTCTGCAGAAGTGCGTCTCTTCTGCCTTGCCTTAAGTGACTCAAAAATCTGAAAGGGTTTTGGCTCTGGAGAACATAAATATTACTGGAAGTCACTAGGACATTTGTTCCCAAGCATCAAAGCTACATTTGGACTGCGGTTCATTGCTCATTTATGGGCTACTTCTTGAGAATCCAGCCAAATTGCCTTGTGAAACACTGCTTTTATTTCTGATAAAATTTGACCTTACAATGAGTTGATTAATATTCTTTATACGTATTTTTCTCACATCTAAACTCCAGAGGACTTTTTTTTGGGAAGACCTTTCTGTGATTTAAAGGCATTATCAAAAAAAAGGCGGCTTTGTCTCTTAAAGTCTAGGAGATTGTATCGTGCAGCAAAACTCAGTGCTCTGTGTTACAGCTCCCATTAAAGCCAAAATTGGTGTATTTTATGCTGCAAAGTAGTCTATTATTTCTAATCACAGAAATGTACAGTATCCAGAAGAAGGCTATAAACATGGGAGAAATGTCAAGAACTAGAGGCAATGGTTTCAAGCTGCGCCAGGGGAGATTCAGGCTGGACATTAGGAAATATTACTTCTCGGAAAGGGTGGTCAGGCACTGGAATGCACTGCCCAGGGAGGTGGTGGAGTCACCGACCATGGGGGTGTTCAAGAAACGTTTGGATGTTGTGTTGAGGGATATGATTTAGCTGAGAAGTATTGGTGATGGTTGGACTGGATGATCTTTTAGGTCTTTTCCAATCATGATAATTCTGTGATTCTGTGAACTGTGAACCTGGCATTTGTTAGCACCTTTGTATTAAAGGCTGTCGTTGGATAGGTATCTTAGCTCCATTTGTCTGCATTTTCCTGAGAGGGTGCTAATCCTAACCAGTTCCAAACTGGCTTTTATTGTTGAGATTTTTCTTAGGATTGAGACTGGTATACATTTACTTTTCCTGTGAAGAAATTGGACAGTTCTACCATGGACTTCTAGGTGCAGTTTGACATGCCTCCTTTGACTTCTGCTTATCTATATTTATGAATTCCAAACAATTCTGCAATTCAAAGTTTTTTTTCTTTCTTCCAACTCAGGTGATTTGTTTTTCTGATAAACAGTGTAAATTAATTTGATTTATTTATTTTATTTTACCTTCCAGCAACTAAGTTTGTTTATTTAAAATTTTATAATGTGAGACACAGGTGATGCAGTTGAAGCAAGTAGAATAAGCTTGGGAAATTTATGGGTTTTTTAATGGTTTGGTTAGGAACTTTACTTGTCAGTAAACAATATGAAAAACATTTTTTAAAAAAAAAAGAAAAGGAAAAATCATCAGCTTTAAAATGGCAGTGTCTCTGCTTACATAAAGCCAGCAGTCAGACCGCTTGAGAGGCTGGAGGGGGAAGGGGAGACACAGATGCCAGCACATTATTATTATTCTGCTGCTGCACACAGGTCTGAATCAGCTCTGAAAATGCATACATTGTTTCTTACAGAATGTCTCTGGCTCCTAACAACAGAATTGCAACGTGATGTCTCCGCTCAAAATGCGATGACTCACAAATGAGTCAATAGTGAAGGTGTTACAGGAGGCTAACTGCTGTGCTGTCTGCCAGGGCTCCCTCACACGCAGGAGCAAGGCTGGCCGTTAATTTGCTTGACTTTCTCCTCATATAGAATTTCTAAAATCATCTAACCTATGGAGTTCTGCTCACATTACCACTCTCTGAAAATGCTGTTTTGCAAGAGCCTCTTAAACTGGGTTAACATCTTGAGATACCACATTGTACTGCATTTAACAGGCATTTTCAGAACTCTGGCTGCTATTAAATTTAATTTCTGCTGAGTTCTGTAGTGCAGCTTAATGTATTCATTCAGGAGCAGGATGTTATCCTTGTCTGTCTCTATGCCACAAGAGGTGTCTTTACCAATTGGAATTGTAGATTGAGTTTCTAAAAGAAAAGATATTTCAGGTCTGTCGTGTTTTTGTATTGCTTTTTGTAGTTGAAAGGAAGACCCCTTGATAAGCAAAACTGCACGTAAATCTTGTGAATATTAGGTGTGATACCCAGTTGAGGTGAATAATGGGGATTTGGGATAGGTTACAATTACTAGCAAATTATTTTAAGAGCTGTGAAGAACGGTTATCTGCTGAGCTACAAGCCTCAAGAAAGACAGATCTGTTTATACCTGGTTACTTTATCTCTGGTTACAATATGGGATTTGTTTCCAGTTACATTTGCCCTTCCGATTGTGAACACCACGCTATGTCTGCGTTGGGGTTTTTTTTAAAGCTTCTTTTAAAATCAGTATGATAGCAGATCATACAGTATGAATGCAGATCAGCAGTGATAGCCCAGGAGTTATGGACTTTGCTGTGAGCCTGCGTCAGTATTTCTACTCTTCAGCAAAATGGCTGTTTATTTTCACTAGCTAGGACTCCTTTTTTTTGAACTCTCAGCCTTTGCTTTCCTAGAGGAGTCCCTCCTGGAAGAGTGCCCTGGCCTCTTGCCTGTGTGGCAGGGATATTTTCAGTTTCCCCTCCTGGCAAAGTCCCGTTGTACATGTGTGTCGTGTGCTTTGCTTTACTGCCCTCAGAGTTAGGATGGCGACTGCGGGGCTGACAGCCCTTGAGCCGAGTGGGCGCTTAGGTTTTGTTAGGCAGACTCTGCTCTTTGTACCACCTGGTATTTGGACCGAGTCATTCTTTTGGAAGGTCCTGCTCCTGCCAGGCAGAAGAGGAGATGAATGTGTGTTTCCTGCATCCTTGTGAGTGATTTTACCAGTGCATGACGGCGAGGTGATTCCACGCTCTTCCCCCTGGATAGGTATCTGATCTGACTTGCAACAGCCTGATGCAAGCCTGCCAGTAGTTTGGGACAATCAAAACTATTTTTTTTTCTTAGGGTACTTGCTATTTGCTAATATTACCTTACCCATAGTTCTTGCACTTCTCTATACTCCTAGCATGTAATTCACCAGCTTTATTTATTTATTTATTTTAAGAAGTCTTGGGAGTGCTTTCCTTGGCTGTCACTGACCACATCACCAGATTCTCTGAAACTGTTCATTGGCTTCCTCTTCAGACTACTTCAAGTTGAATTTTCTTCTCTCTACATTTGAGTCCCTTTACAGTTCTTTTCCTCCCTTCTCTTCATCGAATCTGGTTTTGCTGGCTGCATCAGCTCATATTCCAGTTTTTTACCTGAGCAAATGTCATCTTGTTTTTGTCTGCTTAGGAGTGCAGTGCTTTTCCTGAGCTGATCATATTGTCTAATTAATTTGAAATAGTCTAATACTTTCCCTTCTTTCCATGTCCTCATATAGACTCATCTGCTGATTCAGTAATGGCTAGGTTAAGTGCAGATTCTGATGACTGCTTACTAAATTTAATTAATCATAAGAAACTTTCTGTGTGCAGTCGTGTGTGTGTTCTCTCTCTCTCTCACACACACACAGAGGCATGTGCACATGCACTCAGATATAAATTCATACTTAAATCCATATATGTTCATGTGCGATTACTGTTGCTCTGTCTCTCAGGCACTCCTGGTATGTTAGTTGTTTTCAGAGCTGTCAAGTTCAGGGCCACTTGTTAATTCTTTTTTTTTTTTTTTCATAGACTAGTACTTAACACCCATAATCCAGGTTGGTTTGTGAGGTGTATCTGAGATCCTAAAATAACATTATAAGGAGAGTTCTGAGGTTTGTGCTGGAGTCCAGTCTGAAACTGCTGTACAGCTGTTGTGTAGGTCTGATTTTGCTCAGCTAAGCTTTGCATTGCAGTTAGCAGTATTACAGATACTGTCTTGCCCTCCCTTGAAGTGGACTTTCTTTTTAGAAAATCGACTCTTGCTCATATGCCAGGTCTGATTTGACAGGTGCCAAGCCTGGCTGGCAGGATTTAGGCCTGATGAGCCAACTCTGTTGCTCAATAGCATCTTTACAATTGCTGGGGAGACGAGTTAGTGTGTGGAGTCAACCCCAAACTGCAGGATGAGCTTCTCCACAGAGCTGGCGGTTAGCATGAACTACTTAAGCACAGGAGACCTGCCTTTGACATTGTTAGGGAAACCTGTACATGTGCATGATGACTTTCTGGGGATGGTCAGACATTATGTAATGAGTGAGTATTAAAAAAAACTTAATAAACTTCATGACACAGAGTAGAATATGATTTCGTATTTTGGTCTGTGTTTTTCCTGGAGCCTCAGGGAAAAAAAAAAACCCACATAAAATTATGAAGTGTCCTGCCTTTTTGTATACCAGCTTTTTCAATTTGGAAATTATAGTAGAGTGGGCAGTTTCTGGGAAACTCTAACTAGATTTGAATATAAGTTATGGGAAATATTCATAAGTCTGGCTGCTGTTCTAAACTATCTTGTGCTCCTCAGCCCTTTACAGACACCTCTTGAATTTTAAACTGTTTTTGCAGTTTTGCATTTTGTTTGGAAATTTAGGAAGTACATTTTTTTAATTTGATGTTAGAGACTGACTCACTCCTGTTAAGCTCTTAAGAGGATTGTCTTACAGTTTGCCTGCATTCCCAGTTTGGGTCTCATCCTGAGTTTGTAAAACAAAATGTGTGTGGAGATCACAAAAATTTTGGCTATTTTCTCAATCCTTGCATACAGATTAAGCTTTTATGTGCAATTTCGTTTATTCTTGTGCAAGACGCGAAATGAGATAAAGGGCAATCAGCAAGCCTTCTTCTCAAAAACTAGTGACAATGCTCTTATTGCTAGGTGAGCCGAAGAAAAATTTCTGAGAAGATTTTTTCCTGTTTTTTTTCTACTGTCTCTATCCTTGATAGAAGTAATGGGATGGAAAGCTGGCATTTTTTAGGCTTGATAATGAAACAATTGATGTTTTGGAAGGATTCAGAAAGTGCCTTGAAATGAGATGATTACTAGCCATTTCTTACATAGTTTCACTCATCCTTGATTTTGTTGCTTAATCAATTGGCAATATGAATAATCAAAGCTTTGCCCTTGATTATCCTTTACAGTTTGGCTTTAATCAAGGTACTGCTGCAAACTGAGTACAGCCTAGCCTCTTTACATTGCTTTGTACGTCTCTTCCTTAGTGGTGCACTATAAATCATGATAATAGTATTTCAGGTTTCCAGTATTTGATTTTTCTCTTTCGGCTTTCTTCATTCCTCTTTTCCTTTTTCCCCCATGATATATTTTTGTGTACATAAGGGCCCTGGGCTGCCAGTCTCTTAACTGGTTATTAGTCTTTTGTAATACCTGTAGCTCAACACCCCAGAGGAGCAGCTTTTACTTATGCCAGTAATTCTGTTGGTTGCTGCGTGGTTACGGGCACAGACTCTGAATTACTCCTTCAAGCAAAGATACGTGCTTAGGGAAGGGAGGATTTGGAGTCTGTGAAGACAAAGGAGTGTAGGTAACTAAAAACGAAGTTGGCTCTGCTTAGCGGTGCTGGGTCACAAAATTCCCACAGACCTTCAGCAGATGGTGGGAGGAAGATCGCCACCTGAGGTTTGCATGCCTGTTTTGAGGCACCCACGTGACGTTGTCAGTCTATCACTTGAAAGCTAGGCTCCACGAAGGGAACAAGATTCTCCAGTTTCAGTGGGCACACTCACACCTGTATTGGATCCAGCCTCCAATGCGTTATCAGCCTGGGACAAGATTTCTGATACTGTCTAGCTGGTGCTTTGTCTCCCCCTTCTTCCAATGATAAGTTGAGCTTAGTGGAGCAGATATTCTGGCTCTTGCTGGCTGGAAGGTGTGTTGCCATGATTCTGACCGTATGAGAGGAAAAAAACAGCAAACTTAAATAAAACAACAGTGGAATTAGGCAAATTGCTTACTTTTTAAATCCCTTCCCTCCTTTAAAAAAATCCAATTTTCTTGAGTTCTTTTCTTTTAACTTTGGCCCTTTCCAAACTAGCACAGTGTAGTTACATCTGCTGGGAGTGAAGGGTCTGCAACTACCGCAGGTTTTTTGAAGTTGTATGTGTCAAGTAATAATGTGTACAGTACTGCAGTCTCTCTGTAGCTTGTGACCTGCTGTTGTTATAATGACTGTCTGAGACCCCATGTGCCTGGGGCAAAGTGCATCCTTTGTGTTACACACTCCAAAGCCAGTCATGGCATATTCTTACCAGAATGTAAAAAAAAAAAAGGTACAATTCAGATGTATAACTGGTCTGCAAGGTAACTGGAAAATTTCTGGAGAATTTATAATGGGCCCTGATGCAAGCAAATAACCCTTGTGCCTAATCAGCAGAGAGACGGTGACCTTCCTCCTTCAAAGAAGAAACGCCAAGCAGGGGAGAAGATTATGTATACTTTGGTCTCTGTGCCACATGGAAATGACATCGCATCTCTCTTTGAACTTGATGCTACCACTCTTCAGAGAGCTGATTGCCTGGTTCCAAGGTAAAAAGAAAAAAAAAAAAAAAAAAAAAAAA
>WHYT01012933.1:0-17616 GCA_009806455.1 Tetrax tetrax
TTTTTTTTTTTTTTTTTTTTTTTTCTCTTTTCCCCCTTAACTGTATTTCTGGAGACCCCCACGGCATGAGGAAGATTATGATAATTTGTTTTGTATGCTTATGGATTATTTATATTGATATTTAGTGAGTTTCATGAAGCACAGTTCTGTCTTTGTTCACCTATGATCTGCAAATGGTTGTAAATGTAACTCTTCATAACCAGAAGTTTGAGATGTAGCTTATTCATATCCATAAATGCTGAGGGAGGAAACAACAGGTTTGGAGCAAGAGCTGGACTTTATGTACGATGATGTCATCTTCTACAAAAAAAAAATCTTTTATACCCAATATGTTCCCATCTAAAATCTGTTCAGAAAGTAGTCTGTTGTCATCACAGATGCAATGAATGTTGAGAAGACTGGGGTTCAGTAATATTACTCAATTAGACTAAAAGACATTCTGACTAAATGTTGGTATGCATCTTTCTGAGTGAAGATGACCTCCTCCAGAAAAAAAATGCTTTCATTGTTTCTCTTTAAAAAAAAAGCTGTATTAACTCAAATGTCTGGCCTTTTATTTGGAAATAAATAAGGAGGATTTATAAGACAATAATCTATAAAGTTAGTACCTTATTTTTTTTTCTAGATTTCAAGGGAATATGATGGGCATCTTTCCTGGTGTTCTTTGGAATGCAAGTCCTCTAGTCCCTGGTATATGCAACTGCAATTGGTGACTGTGACTTTATGGGCATGGATTTTATTAGCATTCTTCATGCATTCAACTGCATTCAGTAGAATTGTACCTATGAAATGAGAAAGTTTTTTTCTTCCATTGAAATACATCCAAGGCAGGAAGTGAATCATTTTGTCCTTAAACGTAGCAAAAATAAAATTTTGTGACTTTTTAAATGAATAGGATTACTGCTTATGTAATTTATTAGTAAACTAGCCTTCTCTGTACATGCCACTATAATCCATTCTTCTCTCCACACCTCAGAAGCTGATTTTTCTTTGATTTTATTAAATGCTCTTTAAAAACCTTGCTCCCTTCCAGCTAAATCAAATACTGGCTGATCCCAGCTCTCTACTTAATTTAAATTTAACATGCCTTTTCAGTCCCTGTTGGGTTAAAGTTTTTATTCTTTAGCTCAGCCTTTGTTATTATAATGTATATATTGCAGTATCCTATTTCTTTGCTGTACAGTATGCCAGATCTAAGATCTAATTGAGTTATCTTATGAAAATTTAATTCAATACGTTCAAGTACAGGTAATAAGTCTGTAGGAAAATTCCTTCCTTTGCTATCCTCCTCAGATGAAAAAAAAAAATACTAATGCAGCAGCTAAGTGTGGGCTAGTTATACTGTAGTGGTAAGATTTTTGCATTTTTCTGCATAGAATTAAAGTCAGTCTATTATAATACTGGAATATCTTCTGGGAAATGGCCTAAGTGACAGCACTTAGCATCCACATTCTTAATATCCCTTGAGACTGAAATCTTAGCTATGATGAAGTCAACACCAAAGCTACTGTTAATTGGAGCTGAACTGGGATTTGATGACTGAGATGAAAAGAGAGCAACTGGCACTGACTAGGACAGAAAGAGGAGAAGCAGAGCTAGGTAGTAGACTTAGAAGGAAAAAGAGATTGCTACTTAGTTTTTGAAGAAGTAGTAAGAGCTTCGCTTCTAACAATGAGTAGAGAGACCCAGAGTAGGAGGACAAGAGGAAGCTCTTCATATGAGCACTTAGAGAAAATTCTGAGAATTGTATTGTTTGTGTATTAGGTTTTTTACCAGTTGACCATAGATTAGTCAACTGGAAAATCACTTTATTTTCTGCAACCTGAATATCAGATTCTTCTCCCCCACAAGCACTCCTGAAATGCCAGCCATTCTGCCAAGCTGTTTCTTATGCTTGTTGTACTTCTGGCATTCTTTCTTCCATGTAGGAGGAAAAACATTGTCCTAATCAGTACACTTTGTAGATCTTATACAAAAAAAAAAAAAAACCCTTACTTTATGGTTAGATGTAGATTTTTTTTTTTTTTTTTTTCATTGAATTTCCTCTTTTCTGTTACTTTTGATTTTAGGAACGAGGCAAAGTGGATTAATTTTTCACTAGAATTTTACTGTGCATGTTTCCAAAACCTATCATCCAAATGTCAGGACAATAAAATGCTCTTTAAAAATAGGTTCATTAATCAGAACTGCTCTACTATTCTTCCTGGTCCAGTAATGTAGTGGTCAGGGTAGAATTTCATGGAGTGTGTACAGGATCTCTCTGCATCTACACACCCTTTTAAAAAACATGAACTGAAGAAGAAATAATTTTGTCTTTTCTCCATTTAAATTACAGTGTTGACTTATTTACCATGACTGTTTTGCCTTCAAATTTAGCAGAGAAGAGTAGACAATGTAAGCTTTAAGAGCATGTATTGTGAGCTCATCACCTGGACACTAGCAGGACAGAAAATAAGAAATATTCAGTGTAAACCTAGTTTAATTGGATTTAGTTGAAGATGATATCAGCTCATATTTCTAATACATGAGATGAATGAAAATCAAATGAAAAGTTGTAATAACTTAAAAAAATTAAAAAATAACACTAGTGTTTGGTCCCAATATGATGAAAAGTACTGGGAACCATAGCAGACATCTACCTTCTTACAATTAATTAAACTGTTAGGGTTATGATGGAGAAACTAAAGGAAGAGTTTCCTTTGCTTAAATCATGATGTGTGGGCTCTATTTTATACAAGAGTACTTAAATCTAAATAATAAATTCAAAGTGATAGGGCAAGTCCATAGGTCTTTCTTCTTGGGATGAGCAGAAGAGGCAGTATTTTGCATTTTTTCCCCTTTCTCCGAGGAAAAGAAGTGTGCAATGATAAAGGAAAAGATTTCGAAACCTTCCAAGTGGATTGAATGACTATATTCATGTGACTAAAATGCAATTAGTAGAGCTAAACGTAGTTCTTTTCCCTTTAGTAGAAAAAATGTGTTTAGGTCTATCCGCAGTGGGAGAGGCAAGCAGCTGGTGTGTTAAGACCATTGCCAAAGCAGTCAGATGTATGACATTATTTTTTAATGTACGGTATCAAGAGCTTTGGTTTCCTGGCCTGAAATACGAGTGTTTTTCTATTAAAGCCAGTCTGACAAATGGCATAGTTTTGTAGAAAATTTCAACTTTAGGATAATAACATTGAAAAAAGAAAACTATCTCCTGAGAACCATGAGCCAAAATTGTAAAGGATCAATTAATGTGTCTCCAAGATTTGTCAGACTGGTGCCTCCTGCTTAGTCAATAGTGGGCTAGTCAATGTCTCCAAGAAGTGCCCTGGCTTCTCTTGCTGACCTGTCTTACTGTGGTTGTGATCATCAGTGAAGACATAGAGCGGAGGTGGAACATAGGACATTGGAGGGGACGAAGGCATCTGAACTGGATTCCCATATAGCATATCTAGAGATATTAAATTTTTTGTTTGGCAAGAGTGGGGAATTCAAATGGGAGACATAGGAAAGGCTGGGAGCTTAAAATAGTTCATCTGCAGTAAAAAATTACATTTTTTTGTAATGCACGCTTACTTGACAAAAAGCATTCACCAGCTATGAAAAAAAATAAATTTAGTTGAAACACAGATTTTCCATTAAAGTCAATTTCAATGAAAACTTTCTTAGCAAAATAGTTACTATGTACTGTTTGATTTGGCTCACAGTGAAACATGCAGCTGTTATTGACCAGACTTTTGAAATGGGTTTTATTTGAAGCGTTCATTTACTTGGCTACTTGTACGCTCTTCAGAGAAAGACTTTCTGGTGATTTTGCCATTCTTGTCTAAGTAAATAAAACAGGTAAAATGAAATAACCAAACTGAAACTAAGAAACATCCAAACTGAAGCTGTTGGAACCTCTTTGTTTATAACAAGCCCCTTTAAGCCTGCAGAAATGCTCTCCTCCTTTGCAGTTTAGCTGTTGAAATCACTTTGCGAGAGCTTCTACGTCAAACTTGCTTGGAGCAATAACAGTATTTCCTGTAATTTCAATGCAGCATCGAGGCTAGTTTAAACAGCAAAAAGTTTGATTGCCTCTCACTTCTGCATAATTACAAAGGCCAGGAAGAAATTTCAGAAAACAAAATACTAATACAGATCAATATCTATTTTCCACTGCAGATTACATTGACAAAAAGACCTTCACTGCTGTAGCACACTGCCACAAAAAACATTTGAAAAACTATTTTCAAGTTTGTTGGGAAGTTATGATTTATTGCCTATGATGGTTGAGCCACCTTTTGAAAATTAAGGAAACTGTAAGCTCATTTAAAAACTTAATAGGAATTAAGAGTGATTGCGAATGTTCCTAGGGAGATAGTAATTTTGCTGTCTACTCACTAAACATCAGTTTTATATATGATTAAGTATGTATCAGTGGGGAAAAAAGAAACCATCGTTAGAGTTGAAAATCGTTATGTTTTCTGAAATTTGAATAGTATTGCCTGTTTTCTGAATGGAGCAACTAAGATACCCACTAGCTTTGGACTCTTAGGGAGTCAGTGCATGATTAGAATTTGTCCAATATGCCTCCAGATTAGTTGTAATTAATACACTGGCCTTGAAAATCAACAAGGAAAATTAGATTATATGATAGAAGAAATTTAACTCCATCTCTTGAAGCTTTGGGATTTACTCATATGTGCAGAAATTTTGTACTTTCAGGTAATATGAATAATTGCCCTTTAGAAACTGGACTTTATACTCTGATCAAAAATGCACACTACATAATCAGTGCAGACCCGTAACAGAGGACTAAAAAATATGAGGAAACTGAGAAAGGATGTCTGGGGGTGATAAAAAAGCTTGGAAACTTCAAAAATTCAAAGAAAGTATATCCTGACAGATTCATGAGGGGCCTGGGAAGGTGAGTCTGTGAGTTTGGACACAGGCCCAAATGGTGAGGCACCTATACAGAAAGGGATTCTTTGGGGTGAACAAATGCATTTTTATGTCCTAGACACATTGTGGGCTCTGTATTCACAACTGCTTTTTGGAAATAAGCAAGTTTATAGTTTAATCTCCCAAGGATGTCCTCATGCCTCCCCCCCACACGCACCCTGAAAATCAGTGGAATGCATCAACTTTAAGCTTTCTGAACAACGTGTTTGGGTACATGCTCAGTGTTTTTACATCTCTATTTCAACCTCTACCCTTCAAATGCTGCTGCAGACATCTCGTACAACTGCTCTTTAAAAGAAACTCTAACTGTTTACCTGTTTCTGTTAAGCTCTGTGTCTAAGACAATGGAATAGAATTGTGTAAAAACTGAAAACACTCCTTCAATCACACAGTCTTGTGGAGGACAAAAAAAATGAAAACACAGCAGTAAATACCTATTTTACAGGGTTTTTGGAGTGACAAATACATTTAGAAGGACATTTCCTAATGTGTATCTTCAGGGAACGTTATTGCCTGTATTAAAACATGCATCTGGTTCATTACTGATTTTTATGCACAATATTAACTTAAACAACCATATATTTTAATTCAATGGATTTCTGATTTCCTCGGGATAAGGTCTATGATCCATTGTAGGCATAAAAAATTAATAGGCATCTAATTAAACGTACAATTCACTGAGATTAATTGTGGGAATTAATCTCAGTAAAACGGAACATCCCGAAGTAGGATCTTTTCCCGCTGAAGACACACACTGTGAAAAATGGTACAATATATCTTCCTTTATCATAAGATCAGATAAAAGTAAAACATGGTAATTGTTGTTTGGTATAACAAGACATAGTAGAGAAATGAGAGAATTAAGGATAGAAAAGAACATATATTATCTTAACAACTGTTTGAATTCATGACTAGTTAACATTAGACCCTAGGATTAAAAAAAATAAATCTAATCACATCCCATCTACCGTTTCCAGGAAAAGAACTGTATTATATGAAATACTTAAACCAGGAAAATTGAAGGTTTGTTGAAGGGCAGGTGGATGACTCTAAATGGAACAGAACAGAACCGTCTTTTGAGATGTTTTGAGTATCCTGGCCAAATAGGCTTGTCATTGATCACACTCATGCTGAAGCTGACAGTGGTTTGTTTAGCCAGCTAAAGCTGATCCATTTGCCAATGGATGCATTTGTATTTCCCAATTTTTGCTGCTTCTATTTTTGCTATTACTTTTGTTCCTTTTTGATTCAAGAGTTCTCTGTAGATGACAAATGGTTTTTGCGGTAACAACTCATAGTGTGACCTGAAAGGACTTTTCAAGTATTGTATCGAGTTCCTAAAATGATATTCTAGGTTAGCCAATGTTTAGGTTTGCCCTGGTCTAGTTGTATTGGTATTTAGGAACAGCTCACAGAACTCCATGGTAGTGGTTTTCACTGCAAGGTGTAGGGATCACTTTGATCCACACCTTAAGCACTAAGGCAGCAATTCTTTGGTAGCGTACAGCAGCACTCCAGAAAGGAGACTCAGAAATGCAATAGCTACTTGAAATAGCAATGGGACATTTAAAAACTCAGAGTTCAACTGCTTGTGCTGGAATTTGACAGGAAGTTTAACCTTGCCTTTTTACTGCGTATTTAGTAACCTCAGCTGCTGTAGATCTTTTATGTTTCACCTCAAATATAAAGGCAACTTATTAAATGCAGCACTTCTCTGCTTTTTATGCTGGTGGCTGTTACAGCCTTGAGGTCAAGCATTTTGAATTTGGTCAACACTTTTCAAATGTCAACATTTTGAAATTATTTTTCCTCTCTTTCTTCCCTACATAGTAAGAGGAAAAATGGCAAATCTGTTCACAAGGTCATATGAGAAGCTGAATCAGGGAGACCAAGTTGTATTTAGTTTTTGAGCTACTTGTGGCTTTATGTCAATGGTTATAAAGCTTAGGCATGAGTTAAAAAAAAAAATAAATCTTGGCTGTCTGTTCTTTATCTGGGAAAAATATCTTGGGTCCTGCTTAAAGAATTTGCTTGGAAAATGTTGGAGAGAAATTGTATCGTAGGTTAATGGATTATAGACCTGTATTTTAATATTGTTAACGAGATAATTAAATTCAACTAAATTTTAAAAATTCTTATACTGGTTTCAACTTTTTTATTTACCTTATAAAGGAGACACGAGGTCAAGTCCTAGATGATTGCAAAACAGAGTAATTCTGACAGGAGTAGCTGGAAAAATGTTGGGTTGAGAGAAGGCATCCTGAGAAAGAATTTTAGGAAGTGTTTTGAAACTAAATAATGTGATCTGGTAAGAAGGATCATGGCAAAAGTTAGGAGAAGAAATCATTAAATTGCAAGATTTGTGATGGCTTTTTCTGATTTAAAACACTATGTGTAAGTCTTTGGCCTCTTAAAAAAATAAGGCTGAATACAGCAGAGGTGAGAAAGTCTGTGTACAATATTGCTTTTGTAAACAAAGCGTGTACAGCAAAGGATGAAGACAACATGGAAAGAAAATTTGGTTTGGGTAGGAAAAAGAACATAAATTTGAGAATGAATATTAAGTGGGAAGTTGAACTTGAGATATCTTAGGTATTTGACTATAAGAATGAATGTTACCTGGAGAATCGAGTCAGAAAGAGGTGAAGCTGCTTGTTCAAAGTCAGTTTGCAAGTTGATAGAAAAATGTGGGAACTATTGTTTTGTGTACTACAGAGGAGGCTTACTCCATAGTTGGCCTGGCCCTGGTAGGAGCTGGTTTTGCTCTCCTCTATGTGCACTTTCTTTTGCAAGGAGATGTGGTCAATAAGGAGTTCATGGTGTGCTTCAGCAGGTACCCTGGTTTTGGATATTCATAGGCTTAAGACTGCAGGACACAATCAATTACGTCCTGCTCAGTGCCTTAACCAAAAGAACCGTCTTGGTATTTTTCAGGAGCTTTTTACCATTTCTACGTTAATGATATGCTTAACTGTCACACATGGAATTAAAACAATGAGGTACTTCTGCAAATGAATTAATCCTTACTGAAAGCAATGTATAGCACTCCTCAGACAAGGCAATAAAACTCTGTTGGGATGTTGTAATTCTTTTCTATAAGACATTGCTAGCACATTCTGGAATCATTAAAAATCAGCCACCAAATCAATGAGTCTCATTAGAAATCTGTCTTTTTGCTTAATGCTATTGATTTAATCTGTTTTAGAAATCCCTATTAACCATTATTCAATTAAACTCATGACAGTTATATAGATTAGGTAAATTTGACTACTGTCAGAGAGCTCAGAATAGATTAAGTGATTATTATGTAAGATTCCTTTAATTAAAAGACAGTTTAGATTGTATCCCCTAAAGCTTGTATGATAAAGTCTTCAACCAACAGTAGTTATATATTAGTAATAAATATATTGATATACTAAATCTAAATTAGTGCCTGATATTTAAAAAAAAAAAACAGTTTGTGCAGTTATTATGGGGTATGACCTGCATAAAACCGAAAGGCAATAATTTGCTCAAGAAAATTAACTCTGTGTGATGAATGCATTACACCTAAACCTGGCAACCAGGTTTAAACAAATCAATAGTGTGCAGGTGTAACTGATGGAGCCATTGCACCCTTGTACTCTTCTGAACCTTACAGCATCTGCCCACATTGTCTGTAGTGATCCCAATATCCAGAGCCTCTTCTCTTGACTCATATCTTCAGTTGATCAAATGCTGAGTTTATGTGTTTGTCTCTCAGAAAGGTAGGGGTGAACTGAGGAAACCTTGTCTCTTTGTCCTATCTCTCCCTTGCTGACCTAGTCAGTATTGAGTAGGTGCAAAGAAAGAAGGACTAGGCAGTCTATAAATCCCATTCATAGAATCACAGAATGGTTTGGGCTGGAAGAGATCTTTAAAGGTCATCTAGTCCAACCCCCTGCAAGGAGCAGGGACATCTCCAACCAGATCAGGTTGCTCAGAGCCTCATCCAGCCTGGCCTTGAATGTTTCCAGGGATGGGGCATCCACCACCTCTCTGGGCAACCTGTGCCCATGTTCCACCACCCTCAGTGTAAAAAAATTTTTTCCTAATATCTAATCTAAATCTGTCTCCCTCTATTTTGAAACCATTACCCTTAGTCCTGTCACAACAGGTCCATCTCCTACTCTCAGATAATAGAAACTTTCTAGTCAAAACCAGCTGTATCTCAGTGATTTTTCAGAATAAAAATTCAAGTAATACCCAACCCAGGACAAAACAGATTTTTTCTGGCATACAAGCCTGAGTTTTCTAAACAAATTACACTTTGAATATTCAGTTCTATTCCTTATAAAATTATGTATTCTGCACATTTTTATTGGTCTTTTTTTTTTTAAAAAAAAAGGAAGCTGAATATTATCTTTGTGTATATTCAAAGGTTAAAAAGAGCCCTTTTATATGATCATCCCATTCTTTTAATTCATATTTGTAGAGACTGCAAAACAGAGGAAGAAAAATGTCAGTTCTGGCTTATTTGTGTTTACTGCATAATTGTACTGAATTGTTGATGGTTTACTGTGAAATCCAAATGAATGAAATGCCCTGAGATAGTAGTGTTTGCTTTAAATAGGTTTAATTTGATGTTTCTTGTTCACTAATAATTTGAAAAGAAGATTCTTTACTTGTGTGGTAGGCTTCCTGAGCTCTAAATACTCTTTCTCTTCTTTTTGAGTGCTTTTCAAATGGGACGGTAAGTGTTTCCATTGCAGAACAGTGTACTGAGAAGCACTGCTGGAAATGAACTAATTGACAAATTTCTAAATCAATTGTTTAGGCTCATTCTACAAAAAGACTTGGTTGCTGTAGTGCTCAGCACCTAAGCAGATATTTAAATGTATTTTTAAATTCTGTCCCTAGCCAAATTAGGCTAAAAAGCATTCACTGTCTTCTCTCATGAACTGTTCCTAATGACTCTCTTTTCAAGGCTTTCTTCCTTCACATCACAGTTATTCCAAGTGTAATTATACTAATCTGCCACCATACTGACATTAAAAATGCTCCTTCATTGTTGTTCCATATGCTTTTCTGAAGTATCTGGTTACTTCCACCTTAAAAAGGAGCATATTATATATATTTCTGTGAGAACTGCAGACACAGGGGCTTATGGCTTCTGTAACTTGCATTAAATTGCTGCCAGTCGTGAGTTAATTTTTACTGTGCTCCCTCCCTGTCTCTCTCACTACATACACATATTTATAGGCATATATGTATAGGCTTACATTACGTGAGTGTAGGTCCTATTGCTAGTTTGCAGGTTTGTGGATTCTCTGGAATGAAAAAGGCAGTGTCTCTGGAATTATTACTGTGATTGTGCAATCCTTTCCAGCATCTCTTACAACTGCTGGTCTTATTTCAGTGAATATCTGCTCTTAACTCTTCTTGGATAAAAGAGTTTGTGTTGAATTTTAGATGTCTATGTTCATATGTCTACATCTAAGGCAGTCATCATAGCTCCTGTCATAGAGGGTGGAGTAGAAGTGGGAACTTCCAGGGATGTTTTATCTCGTCTAAAAGATGGATTATTAAAATAGTTCAGCAAAAAGGTGTTTTAGAAGTGCCTTTTCTTTCCATTATCTGTAAAAGGAGTCTATAGTTAGATTAGACATAGATAGTTACATCACAGAAGTCTAAAGTTAGGTGATATGAATCCCACACTAAAATCCGGTGTCTGCAAATTTTAGATCTATTTCTAAGAAGTGTGGCACACATTTATGTGGAAAACTTTGAAGGGGATTGGGCCACAGATATCTTTATTGCTTTTACTTTTTGCTAGGATTGCCAACAGCTTTGATATCTCAGCCCAGCTCTTGCCCATACAGGGAACTTAGCAGCAGCCATGAAAAAATGAAAAGCATTTTTATGCCTATTAATTTAAACAGTTAACTATAAAACAAGCTTTTAAAAATAAAACCAAGATATATACTGTGCATTAAGCAAAGGAATCTGAAAATTAATACAATGTCAGCACCTGCATGGCTACGAAGGTCTACTTCTGATCATAACCTTACACAGAGGTTAATCTTATATACCTTTGGTGCTATAAGGTGTGGAGAACCTATTCATGTTAACAAACACATCAAAGAAAAAAAAATCTCTGATCAGCAGGAATACCAGATCATAAGATATTTGTTACGTACTTCCAAAATTCACTCTTTGAGCTGGCTGCTATTCTAAGCTATTTCTTTTTTCCTGCCCAATAATTAACAAAGGTAATGTCCTGGCTCTACTAAATCTCTGTGAGTCTCCTAGCCTGTGAGGCTCCTATCTGAAGTGGTGCAAAAGCACTAAAGACTGATGTCCTAATTTGAGTTCTGCTTAACAGGAGGCTCAAGAGGAGACCTGTATTGTGGGGTTTCTAGATCAGTCGGTGACAATTTGTGATGTACTTCAAGAAAACAAACACACACATCCCCCTCCCAACCAGCCTCTAGTTGATCTTGATCTAGAAACTGGGTATTTTGAGGCACAGAAGTTTTTCCAGATGGTTTTAAGTCTCTCATTATTTGTTAAATGGCATCTAAGAAGTGCACAAAACCAGCTCAGAGTCTTTGATCTGTCTCTTTCACTAGAAAGATGAAGTACAGATTAAAGCTATATTCAACATTTGCTCAAAGATCTAGAGATGAACATCCTTTTGATTCTGAAAGTAAAATTAATGCCTAAGAAAACCACACCATGACCTTTAGGAGGCCCTTCTATTATTGAGCTTGTGAAGTTAGACTTAGCAGATGGTAAACTTGATTATGGAGAAATTTTCTTTTTTATAGTAAACAATAATATATTAACTGGTGGTGGTTAAGGCATCACTTGAGATGTGAGGAGTTGGTGTCCTTTTGACAGCTCCAGAATTATGAAGATGCTGAGGAAGTTAGTGCACTGGACTTGTGTCTGACAGATGTGGGATCCAGGCACTGCCTCCCCAGCCTGGCTCAGAATGGAGACTGCACTGCTGCCATTCCAGTCAAGCTGGAGATCAAATGAGTTCTGAGCACACATGAATGCAGAACTTTGAAAAGTTGAGATTTTTTTTTTTTACTGATGGAAAATCTGAGCATCCCTAAGTAAAAGCAACTGTGCGGAAGATTACTTTTGTGGATTTTAGGTACCTCATCATTTGTTTGCTGGGAGTGCTTCAGCTTTAGGACATAATACTACTTGTACCACGTTCTCTGTGATGTGGAAGGTGAATATGTTAAAGACTCTAAGATACATAGATACTGTGAGAACTGGAGACGTATAAATAATAGCTCATTTTTGTGGCAGTGATAGAATATGTAATTGACATTGTTCAAAGCTACAGAGCTGATTTTATGAGAGGTCTGTATTCTTAATGTTTCCATTAAGCTTATATCTGCTGTTTGCCACTCAAATACACTGTAAAGTTGTTACAAGTTTTGTTTGTGCATGATAATGAAATACAGTGTAAAAGACTGTGTCGAATATTTGTCTCACTATTGTCGAAACATCAAACCACCACCCAAACAAAGACTTCCCATTATCTTGCAAGCCAACTCCTGTTGTACTGAGAACCTGAATGCAGAGCTGATTCTGAGAAATTTAGCCCTACCCGCCCCCGGCATGTGCCCAGAGACAATAATGGGCATGCATATCACCCGGCAATGGGCATGTATATCACTGCCAGGTGAGGGGTGCAGCTAGGAAAACCAGCTCTTGGAATACAATGAGTACACGAACATAAAAAGGGAATACACATTGACGGAACCATCATCCACAGAATCGGCATCTAAACGACCAACACCGGACAGATCATTCCCCCATCGAGTGAACTGGACTATCGGGATGCCACAGCTCCGTGGTGGTAGCTATTGCAACTCTTTTCCCTCTTTCTTTTCTTTCTCTCCTTTCCCTTGCATTGACAAACTTCTTGTCATGTTAATAAAGTTACCTGGAGCTTGATTCCATTTTGAGTTTTAATTCTGTTCCCGAGAATACGAGCAAAACCACACTCCCATGTGTGAGAGGTTGGTCTAGCCACCCCTAGCCTCCCAGACTTGTCTGAGGTCGGCTAGAATGCAAGGGGGCCTTCCTCTCATCTGAAATTGGAGCATGACATACAGCATGTTAATTTTTCAGTTTAAAATATTGGTTTTAATTAAAACACATTATTCATAGGTGTATCTCAAAACTACACTAGAGTAAGTTACTCGATTTTCCAGTTTATGTATTCATAAAGTCTAAAGTGCTTAGCCGGAAATGAAACCAAGAAATGTTGAAGTACAGGACATTCTTCTTTTTAATGTATCTGTGGCTTATGCTTGTTAAACATTAATCTTTAATCGATGTTTGAAATAAAGAGGCTAGTGCTCATTAAATACAAGATCTGGAGAAGTAGTTGTGGTTAATTAGTAAAGTGCAACTTGTTTATGGATGCTAAAATACATTTGAATGGCCTACATGTGATGGTGAATTAATTGTTAATGTGAAATATCTTGTTATTTCTTATGATTCAGAAGTTAAAACTGTAGTTCCAGATTCTTAAAGGTATTTGAGTATGCAGTTTCCGCTGATCTTAGTAGGAGTTTGCTTCTAACTAATTAATTTCTAGGAATTTGCCTTTATCTCTGCTGATGAGACACATGTTCAAGGATAGTGCCTGAAGTCCTAGCTCCTTCAGAGTAGCTTTCTTATTAGGATAATTACTTAATAGTGACGTATCATAAAGTTGATCCTGACTGTTCTTTGGCTTTGTTTTTTTTCAGTGCTGCTTTTATCCAGAACCTGACTCCATTTACCCACAGAGACAACATGCTCTAGAGGCGACGAGAGCTAATAAGCACCAGAAGCAGTGTGAATCAATGAGTATTTCCTTGGTCTGATCAATCCACAACCTAGATAAAGCATCTATGGATGATTAAACTCATGCAGGCCCCTCACCAATGGAGTGGGCTGCACACCAGGATTACATACTGAAAAAGTTCCTTATTATTTAAGGAACTGAATCCTACAACAGATCTGGTCCTCATCCTGAAATCTCTGGCCAACTTCCAAGTTCCATAATGCTCCAATATAAACAGGTATTTTGCTGGATACCAAAGACACTTCCCAGAGAAGAACTGAGAGTATGACTTAATATTTAGACCCTACAATTCAATCATTATTAGACTTTGTATGTCTTAAGAACTGACATTAGGCTGAATTATTGCCTTCTTTCATTGAAGTCAATATGAGGTTTGCTATGGAAAATTATGAGAAGGGAATGGGGTCCTGGGAGTGCTTAAAAGGAGAAGAGTGAATAAAATTCTAATGTATAGTGTCAAACTGAGATTTGTTCTGTGAAATCAAAGAAAAATTATCATGAGGCTAGAGAAAACAGGAAAGCCAGGAAGTGTAATCCCTGAAAATCACAAAATTCTTGTCAATTTGAGAGGAACAAAAGCAAACCAAGCAAAGTTCCACTGTGTAAGAAGAATGCTGGCTGACACAGAAAAATATCCTCCAGTGATTAAGTCACACAGTATTTACAAAAGAATTCAGCCTTGTGGTAGTCTGGTTCTACAGTTATTTAAGATGGGAGTTATAGTAGGCGAAAAAAAATCTCAAGCTCAATAACATTAGTGAAATATAGTATTAGAATGTTTCAATTTCTTTATTGTCTTTGGAAAAAAAAATGGAGATGCCTGAAATTCTGAAAAAAAAAAGTTAGAATTTTGCATTACATTGCAGGCCATATTTACAATAGAAGATCTTAACTGAACTAATTTAATACCCTACATGTAATGGCCTTTTAAGTACCACCTTTGCACTTTCTGAAATAAAGGATTAGTTTGTAGGTTTATGTAAAAATGGGAGAAAATTGTTTTCTGACTCATGTTTAGTTTAAGCAGAACTTGATTCTCCAGAAGAGGTTGCTGCGAGTTCCCGGGAAGAAAACATTGCAATCATCTCTGAAGATGCTCTTTTATGAAAGGAAATAGGAATAAAATATATGTAGGGAGCCCCCTCATTGGATTAAAAAAAAAATATATATATACTGAAAATTTCCATTACAGTGTTTAGGAAATAGATGGATGTGTTCATGGTGTTGCAACATTTAAAAAAAAAAATCCCTCAATATGGTAACAGTTTGCAGTCGCTAACATTAATTTAGAACAGAATGCTGACCTTTTCCACAAGCAACAAAAATATGGTCCATGAACGTATTAATGTCTGCAGCCATTATAGTGTTGCAAGCCTTTCTTACTGTTGATCAAGAAGCAATATGATGAGGCATTTTGAAGAACAAATTTATTTTTACTTTGGTAACTAGTAATGTTGTTTCATTTAACATGTTGAAATGGCAGGAGTATGTTGCCCCTTTCACTTTTTTTTCTTTTTAAAAAATAATAGTGATTATTCTCAAATACATTGTATTAGTGAGTGTTTTAGCATTTGAAAATTGGGCTTTGAATGATATCAAACAGAACTGAAGAGTTTCTGCACTGTACAGTTGCAGTATGAACAATCAGTTTTCACTACGGTAATGGAGGTTAAAGTTACCACTATTTAGATTATATTTATTTGTTAACTCTGGCATAAGTATTTGAAAACTTTAAAAAATATGTCTTTGAAGAATAATACTAAATATTTTTTGCTCTATCTCTGGTGCTCTGCAGAAGAACCCGGTTTTATGTCTTTGCTCACTATTCCAACCAGCTGAAGGGGTCTAGTGGTTCACGGGCCTCACGTTGTCTTCTTCCTTTGAATTTGCTTAGGAATTGTGTTATTTCTTTCAGTGAGAGCCAGACGGCTGTCAGCCATATCAGCCTGGGCTCTGAAAAGACAGAGAACAGAGGAAAAATAGGATCTTAGTTCATCTCAGCTAAAACTATGTTTTTCACAAAGGCTTGTTTAATGTAGAAATTGTCTCTGTTCTCTCTGTGTTAGACAGCTGCGGAAACTGAGTCACTGATAGCAGTGTATGTTTTGCATGGCCAGGACTAAAACTTGATTGCAAGTAAGAGTGAGTGACTATTCTTCTGCCCCATAATGTATTTATTTCAGTGCTGTTAATTATTTAAGCATTCACGTGCTTTTAGATACTAAAGCCAATGTTAGTCTTCCTGCTGATGGGCTTTATGCCTTGCAATAGAAGAGGAATGTCTTGTGCAATAAAAAGGAAATAAATTATAGGATTTACAGTGATATAATTGTCAACAATTCATGGACCTTAACTTTCTGAGTAAAAGCAGCCACTTTAGGAACACTGGGCCTACACAACTTATTATGACTAATAGGCAGACCCTCTAATTCTACAGATTGACATTACCACTGTTTTTCCTGAGTGGTTCTAGGTTGCTTTTACAGTGAAGGACCATGGGATCTGCAGTTTGTTCCCTTAACAATGTGCAGTATGGTATCTGCAGTCTTAGTAGTATAATACAGAAATGCATAACCAGTTGTACAGCATTCCTATTTGGAGCTGCACCTAAAATGGGTTACTGGCTTAGTGGACCTACTGAGTTTCATTCAGATTCTGACTTAAAATTGTTTGCAAGAGCACACCATGGAAAGGGAATAGAGAAAAAGGTACGGGCAACTGAGAACTCATTTCAGAAGGGACAATCTTAAGACCAAGCAGAGAATGAGAAAAGATGCTGAATAAAAGAAAGGACTTCTTTTGAAATGCTAAAATCAGAGCAGAAAATGAAGGTCATGATAAGTCTACAGAGCCTTTAAAATATTATAAGGAATCTTTAACATATTCTAGAGTGAAAGATGTGCAAAACCTAACAAACTTATTCCTCAAAGGCATGCTTACACTTTCTTAAAATTGCTAAAAGAGACTTTCTGAGTTTGCTGATGCATGGACGAGCATCTTGTTTTCCTCTTTCAAAGATATATGCCTCTAAGAAGAGGCAGAAGTAAAAAGAATTATTTTAAAATAAAAATAGTCTCTGCAAAGCCCGTCCTAAAGATGAGTAAATGGAACAGTTACCAGAAGGCACCTTTAATTTCAGTACTTTGAGAATAACTTTTGACACTATAGCTTAGAGTGCCAGTGTTCATTATCTAAATGCTTCTGCCCATGTTTTTATATGCTAATTCCAGCTATAAGAAAGATAGTCATTGTTAGATGGTGACAAATTAACTCCAAATTCCTAAGACAGCTCTATCTCTTCCTCTAAAGGCTTACTACTAGCACACAGATCAATAATTGCAAAGAAGAATAGTAGCAACAGAAATTCTTGGGTTTGGTGCAGACACCTGGGGACTGATTGCAGATGCTCAGCCCAGTCCTGTGAAGAGGCACTGGAGGAAGCTCTGTTAGAAGAGCACCGGTGTAGCCACAGTAGTGAAGTATTCTATGCGGTGTAATTAGTTAAGATGAGGAGATTACCCACCCAGAGCTTGGCCTGACATTGGGTGTCACATGCATAGAGCATCTCAACTGGTAGTAACCACAATAACCCCAAGCAGCGCTATAGGCTCCGAGCTGAGTGGCTGGAGGACTGCGAAGAGGAAAGGGACCTGGGGGTGTTGGTTGATGCTCAGCTGAACATGAGCCGACAGTGTGCCCAGGTGGCCAAGAGGGCCAACGGCATCCTGGCCTGCATTAGAAATAGTGTGGCCAGCAGGAGCAGGGAGGTAATCATCCCCCTGTATTCGGCACTGGTGAGGCCGCACCTCAAGTATTGTGTTCAGTTTTGGGCCCCTCACTACAAG
>WHYT01012933.1:17636-27807 GCA_009806455.1 Tetrax tetrax
TGGACGTGAGGAAAAACTTTTTCTCCCAAAGAGTGGTCAGGCACTGGAATGGCCTGCCCAGGGAGGTGGTGGAGTCGCCGTCCCTGGCAGTGTTCAAGAGGCGGCTTGATGAGGAGCTACAAGATATGTTTTAGTAGCTCTGGCAGCAATGGTAGTGGGAAGACAGTTGGACTAGATGATCTTATAGGTCCAACCATGTGATTCTATGATTCTATGATTCAATCTGTTCCCACTCAGAATAGCACTGTGCGCCTAGATGTCCCTGAAAACATCAATTTGTCCTCAGAAAGTCCTGTTCTTTACATCTCTTTCTGGACCAGCTGAAGCAGAACTTTGCTACATCTTTTACTGTATTTTCTTTGAATTACAAACATTTCATTTAAGAGCTATTTTGGAAGCCTGCGTTGAAGAGTTATCTTTGCAAGTGTGGAAGAATATTGGCTATTCTAAATATTTCTGCCTCTCCTGCTGATATTTCATCCTTCCAAAGGTTTTCTATTCAGCATTGAATGTTGTAGCTTCAGCTTACAAGTACAGGACAACTAATAGCAACTCTTAGGTTGCCATAATTTTTTTTCCCTCAGTTTGTCAGGGAAATAAATGTAATTTGAAGAGTTTGAAACAGATAGCAGTTACGATATGTGTCTTGGAACTGGCATATCAAATCTTCTTATTCACAGTGGCTTGTGAGTTCATAGCGTGGGCTGTGAAATCTCGTTTATTCAGAAAAGCCAGAGCAAATAACACAGTAAACAAGCAGAATGTGGAGACAGGTCCGTTTATTTTCTGTGTTGCTTTAGTGCCCATGAGGTCTGTCCCCAGCCATTGACTGTCACTGGAATTGAGGCTGGATAAACAGTGCAGAGACCTGCACAGAATAGTTTAAGCTTAATGTTTATGGCAGCAGGCAGCAGAGGAATAGAAATATGCAGGCAGTACATGAAATTTGGAGCAGCTATAAAGGAGACAGTGGGGGAAAGAGTGGCAACTTGTGGCTGCTAGGTAGATGTGCCTACATGTAAAAGAAAGTATGTAAGTGTTAGAAATGATAAATCAAGAGGTTGATTGAAAGAGAAAGTGAGCATTTCAGTAGTAAATGTGAGTGGATTTTTTGACAAAGACATTGAAAGTGAATACAAGCAAGGCAAGCTGTGTATATGTAATGAAATAAAGGGAACCTTGTAGAAGTATTCTAAGTGTGGCACCAGAGTGACCAGTTACAAAAATGTCTTCACAGTGAGTAGAATGCAACTGTGTTTGCTTAAATCTAGAGAGCAAATTACTGATATTGAGACAGAGATAGCAAGAAATTGGATGAAACTTCAGATAGTGTGTTGAGTTTGTGTAGCGGCAGAGGCTACAGGGGTGGCTTCTGCAAGAAGCTGCTAGAAGTTTCCCCTTTGTCCATTGGAGCTGTCTGGCTCTGGGGTGGATCTGCCACTGGCTAGTGCTGAGCCAATCATGCCTCTGTGATAATGTATTTAAGAAGACAAAAAAAACGCCAGAGTTACAGGCGGAGAGAGGGAGGCTAGGGCCTCACCCTCCAGCCTCAAGTCAGGCAGCTGTGTGTGGGGCTGGCCTGAGACAAGCAAGGAGTGAGAAGATGGGAGAGAAAAGAACCCTGCAGACACCAAGAAGAAGAAGGGGGAGGAGTAAAGTTGCTCCTGGCAAGATTCTCCTGCAGCCCATGACGCAGAGATCCAGCAGCAGCTCATGGAGGACCCCATGCCAGGGCAGGTGGATACTTGAAGGAGGCTGTGGCCCTGTGGGAAGCCCACACTGGAGCAGCTGTTCCTGAGGGACTGCACCCCATAGAAAAAGACTCATGCTGGAGCAGTTCATGAAGGACTAGCTATGGGAGGGATTCCACACTGGAGCAGGGGAAGAATATTATTTCTTCCCCCAAGGAGGAAGGAATGGCAGAAACAACATGTGAGGAACTGACCATAACTCGCATTCCCCATCCCCCTGTGCCGCTTAAGGCAGCGAAGGAGGCACAGATAGTTGGGAGTGAGGTTAATCCTGGGAAGAGGAGAGGAGTGGAGGGAAGATGTTCTTAAGATCTGTTTTTGTCTCTCATTATCCTACTTCGGTTTTATTGTTAATAAATTTAATTAGTTTTCCCCAAGTTGAATCTGTTTTGCCCATGAGGGTAACTATTGAACGATCTCTCCCTGTCCTTATCTTGACCCTTGAGCCTTTTGTTATTTTATCTCTGCCCTATTCCCTCAGGGGGTGAGGAGGGTGAGTGAGTGGCTGCATAGTGCTTAGTCCCAAGTGAGGCTAAACTATGACAGATAGGAAAGGCTATACTATGCAGAAAGATGCAGGAAGATTGTGGTAAAGTCTCTGCTTTCTAGATAGATGAGAAACACGCTACCTCTCACCCAGCCATTCCTTCCCCAGCTATTGAAAAAAACCTAGGGCTCTGTAGCAAGGAGCTTGGTTGGTAGGAAAGCCCAGTAGATAGGCTGACTCCAAAAGCCTCATAAACTTTCATCAGATTCTGTTGGTATGTTTTGGTGTTTTTTAATGTGTTTAATCAATACTTTGCCATGATATTTTCCCTTTCAGAAAACTGCAATTTCACAATGGGACCATTTGAGTTTGAATTCCAGCTGCTTTTACAGGAACAGAATGCATGAACAGCTTCATGTTTTGCCAGGACACCAGGGACTAGAGAGACGGGCCAAGATGATGTTTTGGACAGAAAAAAAAGTTATGACTATCCTGACTTATTCCACCTTTGGAATTAGCTCATAAATCCCAGTAGGAAATGAAAGTCATGATAGCTCTGAAATATTTATCAGTCTTTTTCCTTATTCTCTCTTCTTTAATTATACTAAGGTAGTAAACAACTTTACTGTCAGTTAAGCAGATTTGAAATTTAACTCTCCAGTCCTTTGCTCTTGCAGATTTTAGCTAATGGTATGTGTGTTCACATGCATTTCTGAAGATTCATCATGGTAACTCTCATTAGCCTGATCAGGGGCCATGTGGATAATTTCCCACCTAACATGTTGAAATCTAACCTTCTTATTAACCTTAAAGAGATTCATGGAGCTAATTGCTGGCAGTCATGCAGATGAACCCTAATATGTTGTTTGTAAACAGGTTCTTGTGATTTCTGAGACATATTGCCCTTAGAAGTAAGCAAAATAGCCTTTAATATAGGTAGTAGCTATAGCAACTGTTTAAAAATATTTAAACAACATAAAATACACAAATCATTATAGTGTGTAAGTTACTGCTGGCTTGATACTACTGGGATTTATACATTTATGCTTTAAAGAAAAGTCTGGTTTCAAGTATACAAGAGTTCAGACACTTTCCTATGAGGTTTCCTTTTTCTGATCTTTTCTCACACCAGTGGTCCTTGCTAGGAAAATTAATCAGGAAGAGGTAATCTCTTTGTGATTTTGAATATACTGTTTTGATTTTTAGCAGACTAGAATAGGACTGTACTGAACTCTGGGGCTGCTCTGCCTATGTAGCAGCAGACAGTGGATAAAACCATTCAGTGTTTTTTCTTAAGGTTCATATTCTACTGTAAGTAATACTGTTAGAAGAGATTTGGGAGGTGAACTTCGCCCCTGCCTTTGTCTTTGTGCTAGCACTGTCTGGTGTGCTAGGACTCAGCTGCATGTCACGGAAGCTTAAATGCTTCCTGTAGAAAGCACAGCAGAAATGGCTGAGACCAATAGGAAGGATTTATTGCTTGGACTGGTGGCAGCAGATGGTGATCTCAGGTAGCTCTCTCCATTTGCCCTGGAAGGGGCCTTCTGCCTTTCAGTAGGGTTAGAAGCATCTTTCACCAGAGATATAAGGAAGTGAGGGTGCAGATGATATGGTGTCAAAAAACTTTGTTGCAGGATTCATTGCCTCTGGGAACAGTGAAAGCTCTGTATGAGAAAAAATGGAAACTGAGGCAGAAGGTTATAGGAATTGCAGCCAAACCTTACTACAATCTTCTCAGGGACTTATTTTTTCCTTTTTCTCCTTTTCATGAAGGGGAAAACAGAGTGACAGGCTGAGAGAGCTGAAGGTGTTCAACCTGGAGAAGAGGAGACTCCAGAGGAACCTTATTGCAGCCTTTCAGTACTTAAAATGGGGCTTATAAGAAAGATGGAGACAAACTTTTTAGGAGGACTTGTTGTGATAGGACAAGGGGTAATGGTTTTAAAATAGAAAGAGGTAGATTTTGACTAGATATAAGGAAGAAATTTTTTACAATGCAGGCAGTGAAACACTGAAACAGGTTGCCCGGAGAGGTGGTGGTTGTAGTTTAGCCCCACTCAGGACCAGACTATGCAGTCTCTCTCTCACTCCCCACACCCTCCGAGGAAATAGGGAGAGATAATATAAGAAAAAAAAAGGCTCAAGTTTTGAGATAAGGACAGGGAGAGATCCTTAAACTTACCATTACAGGCAAAACAGACTTGGCTTGGTGAAAAGTATTTGTTTATTAAAACCAAAGCAGGATAATGAGAAAGAGAACAAGATAACTTCTTCCCCCCACCCCACCCCTCCTCTTCCCAGGCTTAACATTATCTCTACCTCCTTTCCCCCTCCGACCGGCACAGGAGGGAAGAGGGAATGGGGGTTATGGTCAGTTAATCACACGTCGCTTTGTCCTTCTCCTTCCTTAGGGGGACAAACTCCTCACACTCCTCCACTGCTCCACTATGGGGTCCCTCCCATGGGCTGCAGTCCTTCGTGAAACTGCTCCAGCGTGTGTCATTTTTCCACAGGGTGCAGTCCCTCCAGAACAGCTGCCCCAGCGCGGGCCCTCCACAAGCCACAGCCTCCTTCAGGCATCCACCTACCCCGGCGTGGGGTCCTCCCCGGGCTGCAGGTGGATCTCTGCTCCTCCATGGACCTCCATGGGCTGCAGGGGGACAGCCTGCTCCACCATGGGCTGCACCACGGGCTGCAGGGGAATTCTGGCCAGGAGCCGCGTTACTGCTCCCCCTCCTTCTTTTCTGACCTTGGCATCTGCAGCCGTTCCTCTCACAAGAAGTTCTTCACAATCAGCTCAGGCAGACACCTCTCAGGTTCTCTTCACATCTCATCTCCTCTCCACGTCTTGCAGCCAGGCTGGGCCGAATTGGGCCCAGTCAGCCACCCGGCAGGAGGCCCCAGTGTGAGGGCTGCAAGGCCCACAAGGCTTGCACCTCCCCCTCTCTGGCCCTGCTCAGCTTCTTCATATCTTCTTCTTTTTTCCTCTTTTTCCCCTTCTTAAATACATTATCGCAGAGGTGTTATCACAGAACATTCTGCTACCAATTAGCTTGGCCCTGGCCAGCAGCGGGTCCACCCTAGGCCCGTCCAAGTCCACTGGACAAAGGGGAAAAGCTTCTAGCAGCTTCTTGAATTCTAGGACAAAATGGTAAATTGCTTTGATTTGCAGACTGCTAGCAGTGCTTTTTTTTGTCTTCATTCTGAGTACAAGCTCCACCACATGTTCTGCATCCCATTTTTGCCTGATGCTCTTCCAGAGTCCTACGTAGGCACTCCTCCAGATAAGCTTTAGCCTTGAGTGATAGTGGGAAGTATGCTGTTAAGAATATTTTCTTCACTTGTTTTTAACATTTAGACCTTGTAAGTTTTGGTTTAAGGACTGTGCAAAAGCTTTCAATTTAGTCTGTAGTGGTGTATCCTGGCCTCCATCTCCTCTTTAGTATTATGAAGTCTGGACAAATGCTTCAGTAATTTTATTTGGTTAAACATGTAAGTAGAGATTAATGAAGGAGGACTTTGATTTGAATTTGTTTTCAGTGCATTTACTTCCTGTGATTGAAGGTACATATCCCATACCTGACTAATTTTTGGGAAAGTTTCTAAAAAAAATTATAATCAAGAGGTACCTGAACTCATGAATACTGATTCTCCTCTGCTGGTAAGCATCTCTGGGAAGCCCTGAAAGTGTGCTACTGGTTAACAGAGGGCTAATGCATGTGTGGGAGAGGCTCACCTCCAGTTTAAAAAGCCCTATAATGGTTAGGGTAGCTGATGCAAGAATAAATATATTCAGGGAGTTGTTAACACTATAGGCAACATGTATTTAATGAGTTTGTATGTCGTATCTAACTCTAATGGCACTGATGATTAGTAACTAAGAAAAAATATTACTGCAGGATGCTGTTAAGTGTAAGACAGGCAGACTCTGTTAGTAGTGTTTCATGACTGCTCTTCAGAAGAGGCACAAACTCACTGCATAAATGAGTTAGCACATGTTCCTCAGTCAATAATGAATTTCCTGTTTAGTGTGTAATGAGAAAATGGAGGCTTTGCAGTTTGATCAAGCAGAATGGGCAGAAATGCAGGACACTGAAAAAAATGAACCTTGACCTTTGAAATACAATTTACTTACGCGGATGAGATAAAATCATACTCTGGGAAGAGATTTTGAAAACTTTTGAGCACTAAATGTGTAAAGGGAAATGCTCCCGAGAAATAATAATAAAAAACTGCCATAGCAACTTCTTCACGTTTATCTAAATTAAATATTACTTTAAAATCCACCGTCATACTGATGACCCCAGTTTTCAGTATGAAATGCTAAATGTTCACACAATACTGTTAACTTCCACTGCACTACAAAAATGTTGAAATTAATCCAAAGTTCACTGAAATTAGATTTTTTTTTAACATAATCTTTAATCAGGTGAGGCTTTTTCCTTTCTAGTGGGTTGTGGATCAGCCTCCATTATTAAAGCAGAATGGGACTCAGCCATGGTTCTGGAGTACTTTTAGTATAAAAACAAAACAAAAAAATCCCTCAGAAAGCTGGTACCTAAATAAAGATACCTTCTCCAGGCTCTAGTCCTGTGTTTATCCTGTTTTATGGCTAGCAAGGGTAGTTGGGTATAGAGCTCTGAAGGCCTCATTACTTGGAGAATTTTAAAGAGCTTTTTCGGAAACTAAGTGGGGCTATATAATGTGCTGAGGATCTGAAGTTCAGGAGGGGACATACAAAAACAAGGGTGTGCTGGTTTTGTTTAGTGAGGGGTGGCTACAGTGGCAGCTTCTGTAAGAAGCTGCTAGAAGTTGCTCCCCTTTGTTCAGTGGACTCTTCCAGGCCTAGGACGGACCTGCTGCTGCCAGGGCTGAGTGAATTAGTAGCAGAATATTCCGTGATAACTCCTCTGCAATAACTTATTTAAGAAGGGGAAAAACAGAAAAAAAAAAAGAGAGAAGATGTGAAGACGCTGAGCAGGAACAGAGAGGGGGAGGTGTGAGCCTTGAGGGCCTTGCAGGCCTCACCCTCTGGCCTCCCAGAGTGAGCAAACTAGAAGAATGGTATCTGGAATGCAATGAAAATACTAAAAATACTACAGATCTTTGGGGGTTTTGAATTTGGTGACAGACAAGATACAGCTGAGAATGTCTGTAAGAAGGGCAAAGGAAAGGACATTCTTTCAGATGATTTGTATTGCAGGAATATAAGTGTCTGCATATATAATTTCTAACATCTGAAATCCCTGAAGGTCTAATCACTCTAGAGTGCTATGACTGTGGTTAACAATCTCTTAAAATTTTCTGATTTATATTCCTATAGTTGATACACGGTCTGTTCTTCAGCCCCTGAAGAGGAGTCCTGGTCCATTCTCAAAGTGCTTCAAAATTCAGATATATTTAGAAACACTTGTAATTGCTGCATTCAGCTTCAGCTTGGAGAAACAAACTTAGCCTGAAAACACAATATACAGAAAGAATTATTTAATTATTCTGTAATAGATATAATAGGAGGTCTTTTTGTAATAAGTTGGGTGTTCCATATTTTTCATTCTGTGGTATGAAAGCTTCTATTCTCCCAGCTGGTTTTCTTTATTGTGAGTTGCTCCTATAAGCCCTTGATTGAGTATGGCATTTGCATCTATGCTTTATTCATAAGCATGTGATTGTTCCCATTTGGGGAAGAGATTAAGTAGGAAAGTAGGAAAGAGATTATTATATACTTTAGTGCTGTGCTGGATCGGGACCTGAACAATGCTTTTTATCATCAGTTTCTTGTCTTGGGTTTGCTGGAATGTGTTCTGTGACTTCTGGAAGGAAGTGATTTACCTTTCACCTACAGCCTTATTCTCTTTCTACATAACATCTTGTTCTGAATACTTATACAGATAATAGTCTTTGCTGAAGAGAAGATTTACTACCAGGGAAAATCGTTTGTAGATGGGTTCGATTTTTAGCTCTGTGTTCAGGAAAAGGGACTGCAAATATGCTGTTCGCAGCTGCGGATGTTTGTTGTGTAAAACTCATTAACAGAAAATGAAATAAATTACATACTCCCTCTCTTTTTAAACAACAGATCAATTTGCACTAAACCCACTTATGCAGTCAATTACAAGTGTACATAGGTAAAAATATAGGGAAAGTGTATAATACCGTAGTATTTGTCCAAGCAAATACCTTATCTTAAGCAGCAATTATATAGCTACCAGTCTTAATTCATTCCCCTCCTACTGGTTGTGTGGACAAAATTAATTTCCTGTTTAGCTTACTTGAATTACACATAAGAGGAGATGGAAAGTTAACTGCAAAATTATTAAGTGTTTGTGCAAATCATAAGCTAGATTTGGGATGCTTTCCTAAGGCGAGACAACTGGAGAACACCTATTTCAAAAATTAGTTACTTTTAGTAAATCAAAACAGCTCATTTAGGGATGAGATTGCTCAAACTTTACACCACCAAAAATGTCACTGACAAGTGACTCAAATTAATCATAGGCAATTCATGTCTGTCATGTCCTCAATAGTATTTACTGAGCGTAGCAAAGTGAATTCACATCAACAAGGTTAGTTTGTGTTGATTCTCCTAATGTTAGTCCCCTAATATTGAGTATTATTTTCTGTATAATAGAAAATTTAGGGCAGCAAAGGAAGGATGGAATTATTGGAGTGCACGCCTGGAATTCTACGTGCTGGTGTTTAGTAAGAAAATAATCTTGATTTGCTCCCACTTGATGTTGCTAATTCTCTTGAAGATTAATTTTTAATTGGCTTAATTTTTACCATAATAATAACAACTTAAAGGTAAAGTTAGACTGTGAAAACACATTGCATGGAATATCCGATTATGATGGTACTCTAAGGGGAAGCAGCTTGAACTACCTGTTGTAGGTGTCTGAGGTCATCAAAAACAGGGATAGGAAAAGAAGGACACCCTATTGCTTGTCTAGGTCTGCCAGGTCACGCTACTGAAACCTCTCATTCTTTGACTTTAAAGCCACATAATTAAACCTCTGCTCATTTCTACCTCTACTGGTTCCTAGAGAAAAAAAGTATTTGCTAGAATAGGCTCCCACTGCTATGTACAAGAAGGCAGTTTTCACTAACTTGCCTGTTTTCATACAGAAACATCTGCTTATTTTAGAAACTATGATGCTATGATTGTACTGTCTTCTGACTTTCAATGTCCACATCAAGAGGGAAACCAACTGTTATGTTCCCCTACAGAGATGACATTTCCTCTGAACATGTTCCAGCCAATACCTTGACAGAAAGGGAGAAAATATGGGTTTGAACAAAAAGCAGAATTACATTGCATATGTAATGAAGCTGCTGTGCAGGTAACTTTAATTCTGGTGCTCTCTAGAGCCTGATAGCTTGCCTTTGCAACAGGTTAATAATATTCAGAAGTGGATATAAATTTTATCTATAAAGAACGGAAATTCACATAGCATGATTACTATTTGAAAATATATTCCCTTTTCCAGATACTGAAAAAATCTTATTACCCAGCATGGATTTTTTTTTTAATAGATTACTGTATACTGACATACACATGCATTTTCATTACCTGGCTTTTTTTTTTAAAGAAGATTTTAAATTACTGTCTTCTAGAGTAGAAACTGAAAACAAGTTGATCAGCAATTGTACATTCTAGCTATCAGCTAGATGGCTGTAAATCATAGTGAACTGAGCTCTGCAGCTTTCAGCTTTTTCCATGAATAGGTCCATGAATTGTTGTTTAGGTTTTGATAGAATTTCAGCCACCACAATCCAGTTGGAATAATGTGAAAACCAGAAGAGTGAAACACATAAAACTGGTCAAAAACCTTCTGATGAAATCTCATATACAAGCAGACAAAATGAACTTTTCTACCTTAATGCTTGACAAACTCACTTTGACAACAGCAACAAGCAAAAAAAAAAAAAAAAAAAA
>WHYT01012935.1:0-32354 GCA_009806455.1 Tetrax tetrax
GGGCATAAAGTGCCCTGGGGATAACTGTTCTGCCTATTAAAGGCAGAAGTAAAGAAGGCGTTGAGGACCTCTGCCTTCTCCTTATCCTCAGTGGTCACATTCCCCGCTGCATCAAGTAAAGGGTGTAAATTCTCCTTGTTTCTTCTCTTACCACTGATATATTTGTAAAAGGATTTCTTGTTCTCTTTTACTGCAGTGGCCAATCTGAGTTCATGCTGAGCTTTTGCCTTCCTAACTTCCTCCCTGCATACCTTAGAAACTTCTTTGTAATCTCCCCAAGTAGCCTGTCCCTTCTTCCAGAGGACATAGACTCTCTTTTTCTTCCGGAGCCTCAACAATAGTTCCTGATTCATCCACACCGGTCTTCTTCCCCTACGGCTCGCCTTACGGCATTCAGGAACAGCTTGTTCTTGTGCCTTTAAGATCTCCATCTTGAGGAGCGTCCAGGCTTCCTGGACCCCTTTACCCTTAAGGAGCTACAGTTAAGCATCTACCCAAGTCTTACCAATCATAGAATCATAGAATGGTTTGGGTTGGAAGGGACCTTCAAAGCCCATCCAGTCCAACCCCCCTGCAAGGAGCAGGGACATCCCCGACCACATCAGGTTGCTCAGAGCCCCATCCAACCTGGCCTTGAACGTTTCCAGGGATGGGGCATCCACCACCTCTCTGGGCAACCTGTGCCAGTGTTCCACCACCCTCATTGTAAAAAATTTTTCCCTAATATCTAATCTAAATCTACCTCCCTCTATTTTAAAACCATTACCCCTCGTCCTATCACAACAGGCCCTATTGACTGCCTATAATGAATGGAGAGTAAAGATCATTAGTGATAGTGACATGTTAATTACATTCTAAACTAATACCATTAATTTACAGCTGTTTTTTAAACATTTTGCTTTCATTAATTTCTTATTTTGTTTTCAATTTAATAATTTATCACAGTCTCTTATTTACAATTTTTTTTCTCTACAAGCTAACAGATAAATAGCTACTCATGGATAAATAATTCTCACACAACTATGTAGTGAACTAACATACTGAGACGGAGGTCAACCGAAATTCTAGACAGAACAATTTATGTGCTAGACAAACTGTCTCAACTTTGATTTTGCTATTCTAAAATGTTAGCTGACTGTACACAGCAGTTTTTTCTTAAATCACATTTGTTTTGAGTATACATTGATAGGACCAACAAAATGCATGTGTGTGTATTTGCACACATATTTTAAATTATTAGCTGTGGAAAAAAATTCCCAATGTACTAATATATAATATATTCACCTAGAAACTCTTTGCTCTAAAACACTTCCACATTGATAAAAGTCAGTGTTTCATACCACCCAAGAGCTGCAGATGCTCAGCATTTTGGATATTAGTAAAAGTTGGGAACAAGAGTAAAGTCTAACACTCCACACCACCAAATTGAGGAAATATAACGCACCTCAGCAACAACTGCTCTGCTCTCCTAGAGAAATCAAGTTGTAGGAAGAACGTTGTAAAGAAAAGACTGTCTTCAAAAAACTTAAGAGAGGGGGTGAATTTGCTATGCACTCCTAAAACTCCCGTGTTTTAATTTCAATTAGAAAGACATTAAAATGAACCGTTTATGCCGCACTTGAAAAACGCCGAGTCTTTTGGGATTTAGGCAATTGATTATTTTTTCATATTTAAATAACAATGAACTGAATCACAAGGGAGTATAAATGTGCACACCAACCTCCAATTTCTGAGTGCCTACCGCTAAGTGTTGCAGACACTGGGGTAACCTCCTACACACCTGAAGCACCCAGCGCAAAAATCTCTGGGGAAAATGATGAAAAAAGACGCTCAACTCTTGTCAAATTGTAGCACCTCCGGGGGTTGGGTTCACCATCTCGCAGCGCGCCGGCAAGCTGGCCTGACTGGGGCGGGCGAGGAGAAAGCCAGGGGCTGACAGGACCCGAGGAAACCAGGGCGGTGGGTGCACTTTAAGGTGTTATTAGCTCTAATAAGCTCGCCATGGTGCTGGGTGGGGATAAACGAGCTGCCTTTGCAGCGCGGGCCGAGGAGATTAGGAGGAAAAGCGGTGCTGGCAGCGGACCTGCTCTGCCTGAGCGGGCGCGGATTACCCACCCTCGCAGGGAGATGGGGGCTGCAAGGAAGGGAGACGTGGTGCTCAGCCAAACGCTGGGTGTGGGAGTGCCGGCCCCTGGGCAGGAAAGGCGGGCTGGCAGCGGGGCCCTCAGCCCTTCTCCCGCCTCCAGCGGCGGTCGCTGGGCGCGCCGAGCCAGGGAGGCGGCTCCCGGGCAGGAAGGGGAAGGCGGGAGCCGCCGGCTGGGGGAGGCCGGCGGCCTCGGAGGGGAAGGGCAGGCTCCGGCATGCCTCCGAGCTGTGCCGCTCGGCCCCGCGGTGGCTTGGCACCCCGCTGCCGGTTCTCGGCCCTTTTCTGCCCAGAAGAGCCCCGGAGAAGTTAGGGCGGACTGTGAGGGACAACGAGTCGGGGCTAACAGAGAAGCCTCTCCGCGTGAGGCGGCGCCATCTTGCAATACGGAAGAAAAGCTGTGGCGGCCGCCATTTTGCACCTGAACGAGAGATGGGAAGAGCCTCGCTGTTTTTTTGCGGCTGGGCGCCGCCATTTTAGGTTACGGCTGAATCTCCGCCTTCCATAGCGCAACCTCATAGGGCGCCGCCATTTTGGCTGACGAAGAAGACGGCGACCCGCAGGGGTCCTCACCCCCCTCCCTTCCTCCCGTTAGGTGTCTTCATAAAATGCCCGTGGAGAATCCGCTCTTTTTTCGCCCCGCTCCCAAGATGGCGTCGATGCGGGAGAGCGACACTGGCCTGTGGCTGCACAACAAACTGGGCTCCACAGACGAGCTGTGGGCGCCGCCGAGCATTGCCTCGTTGCTCACGGCTTCGGTGATCGACAACATCCGCCTCTGTTTCCACGGCCTCTCCTCGGCCGTCAAGCTCAAGCTACTCCTGGGGATGCTACACCTGCCCCGCCGGGCAGTGGATGAGGTGAGCGCTGGGCAGGAGCTTGCGCGGGAAGCTTAACCGAATCGGGGTGCGTGCGTGTGTGCGGGGGAGCCGTCGGTCGGAGACGGCGGGGGGGGGGTGGGGTAGCGCCCGCACCACCTCCCCCGCCCGCCCTTTCCTTTTCACGAGGAGCCTGTGGGGTGGGGAGAGCTCGGGGCGCGGCGCGGGGGCCTCTTGGCGCTGCCCCCCTCCCGCGGCAGCGCTGGGCGGGGGAAGCCGAGCAGCGGCCGCTTCTCAAGGGCGGGAGCCCACCCGCGCTCGGCGCGGAGTGTCTGGTGAGGCTGGACCCCACAGACATCATCCCCACGTCTCCCTTGTTCTTGGACGGGAAGGGGGGAGGAGGAAGGTCTCGGCTGGCAGAGCGGTTTAGTCCCCTGAGCTGGGCCTTAGTCCTTCGGTGCGAGGAAAAGGGCTCAAATTCCCCGTGATAAGGGATTGGAGTGGAAGCATTGCTGCTCCTCCTCCTGCTCGTTGGGGAATGTCAAGTTGGCACTAGTCTTTTGAAAACAGTTTTGGCCTGAAACCCACCTTCTGTCTCCACATGGACTTGTAGGGCTGTGTTTTGGTACGGTTTGGATGCCTTTGGGGAAGAGGGCTTTTCTGAGGTAGGGGTTGTTCTAGAACTACGACAGAGAGGCAGGATTGTTAGGAACAGTCGTATGTGTTAGGCTTCCTTCACTCTCCTTCCTTAATACTGGCAGCTGTGTAGGTGTCCCAAGTCGAATATCTCAGCTTTAGGAAGGACAGCAGCAAGTGCTGAAACTTTGGGAATGTAAGATTTGGGGTCTGCACTGAGCAGTACTTTTCCCCACCTTCTTGCAGTCGGGTCTTGCTTGAGGAAAATTACCATGCTTTCTTTTTTGTTTGTTTCTCTTTGTCTTTCTGGAACAGCTGGTGCTTTCCTCAGCTGTCCTAACCTAGCTAATAAGCTGGCTGGCTCAAGCCTGAGCTGGCTCTGCAAGCTTATTCACTTGACCCTGGACTGTACATCAGCTGCAGCTGGCTTATTCTTGCCAGTAGGCAGCTACTGATGTTTGGGGCAATAGTTGGAGAATGGCTGGGAAACATTTAAGTTTTTTTCCATCCAGGTTTGAGGAATTCTCCTACTTCCTCCATGTGTGGTATCCGTTCCTGGTAACAATCATGGAGGTGATACGTAGTTAATCCTCACCTTGTGTGGAGTAGGCTGAGCTGTGCTTGCACCAGTCTCTTTCTTGGCTAGGACACAGTTGCTGCTTAGGCTTAGTATTCATATATACTAGGCAGGGTGTGCGAAGATGGTGTGTAACTTGGTTTATTATTTGCTCAGCTTTTCTGTACTTCTAAGCTGAAAATACACAAGCATCACACTTAAGCAGTAGTTTAGCGTGTGTTGGTGTCTGTCTTGCCACATGCATCTATATGGTTGTTCACTGTATTACATGTAATTGGTGTCACTTAAAAAAAAAATCTTGTTCAGCATGTTTACTCTAATTTTTAAAACATGATATTCATGTTTAGTCCCTGTCCAGTGCACAGGCTTTCTTGTGTGTGACAAATGCAGTTGTGTTTTGGACAAATAAAAATAACCAAGGCCAGAAAGGGGGATGGGGAGCTATGCACAAGCTTGTATGAACTCTGAGTATGCAAAATTCTTCCGAAGTAGTGTGAAAGTCCAAGTAGCTTGGAAGAAATGAATATTGCAATTTTTTAGAAAAAGTCTAACAAACTAGTGATACTTTTAGATTGAAAAGAGCTTAAAAAAGCTTAGGGACCTCCATAAATACCGCTCATGCCAACTCTTTGAGGGAGCATCATTCAAGCAAACTGAAACCGTTTGTTGAAATACTGCAAGAATGTTCACTGGATGGGGTAAAATAAAATTTTAAACTGATTCTGAGGAAGATGGTAGGCGTTAACTTTACTTGATCTGTGCTTTTGTTAGCCATGGATATAAAGTGTATATAAAGAAGAGCAAGTCAGTTGCTCTGCCTTTTAGTGTATTGTTTTAAAAGTGATCAGTTGTGTTCCAAGTACAAAGCTCTTGTTACTGCTGTAACAAAAGATATTGTGGGAGTTTTTACTTCTTTAGCAGAGTTTGTGAATTCAACCATAAACTTAGTCTTTCATTGTAAACAGAGCATCTTGATTTAGAATGTTTTCAGTCCTTAGTGAAGTACCTGTAACATCTTGATTATTTCAGGGACATGTGATTGATCTATTTATTTATTTATTTATTTATTTTAACTGAAGGGCTTAAATGGTTAAAAATAAAAAAACTCAGGCAGAAACCATTAATATTGTTAGTAGGCCTGCTATTATAATTATAGACTTCCTTCTATAAATGATAAAAATAGCTGGTGTAACCAAACTGCTGACATAAAGGGATGTTATCTTATCAGATAGTAATAATTTGTGTTGAATTTGCTCACAAGTTTGAACACTTGTGTAACTTACTGTCAAGATTTTGGATATTTTAACTGGCACTGGGTATCTTACATGGGATACCCAGAATATATGTTTGTGTTCAGTGTGTGTGCACTGTGCTGTGTACTTCCCTACAGTATTTTGTGCTCAGTGTAGGATGCCTGTAGCTGCCTGGAAGTAAAATTCATCATTTGGAAATCACTCCCATATCTGAAAACAGTTAAACTTTACTGTGAGAGTACTTCATTAGCCTCTTTGGAAAGTCATGTATGTGTTTTCCATGCCATGTGCCAGTCTTTATTGATCATGTGTAAGAACCACTGAGCTGGCATTTGGAAACATAATAGTATTGGGAAATACACTGCATCAGCTTTGTAAAGCTTTGGGAGTCTTGATAGTGGATGCAGGATATGTTCATTGCTTTGCTACGTAGTGTGTTAAATGATATTCCCCTCTCTAGGTAACAGAGAGACTTCCTTATTTTCTCTTCAAAATATTTTTTCCCCCTTTTCTGTATAACAGCATTTTCACTTAGGCATAGGATGACATGGAAATGTTATTTGGGAGCAGATATCTTGAGTAAAAAGTTGTGTGGGAATCAAGAAAAGTGTGGTGGTATTTGGTTTAGAAGGGATTTAATTGGCTGCTGGTCCTTTTTAAATCTCTGTGAAAGCTTCAGTCTAGACAAGTGAATCTTCAATGAGCTCTCTTGGAAAGCTCAGTCCTTTGCTTAAGTGTTTTTTTTTCCTCAAATTTAATATTCTTCAATTTTCATAATGTTTTAATTCAATATTCCAAATGTATAGATTAATCCTCATAATACTCCTGTGGGATAGGTAATAAATGTACTTTTCTTTTTTATCATGCTGTGAACCTCTTTACTGCTTGTTTGTTCCCGCTGACTAATAAGAATAATTGGCTCCTATTTTTGTTTTAGGTTAAGTGTGTTTTGTAGGCAGTTATCAGAAATATTCTTTCCTGCTGTAATTATCTGGGCAGAACTTGTGAACTCTTGAATCTTCCTACCCTCCTCAGCTTTTCATCTGCTATTTTTTTTTTCTAGATAATCATGCTTATTTGAAATGATGCCTAAAGCTGTGTAGTGCTGACCAGGGTTTCCGTTATGAATTTGGCAGAACATTACTTCTGTTTATTTTGTATATTATATTCTTGTTAACCTGATTCACAATGGCAAATGCAAGTTTTCTTTTTGGGCCAACGTTTATTTTGTTTGTTCAGGGTTAGACTGTGGTGTTATAACCAGGTCTGGAATGAGAACTGTGTGTTTCTGTGCTCTCTGATTTATCTTAGAGGAAGATGCTGCCTTTCCCAGCAGGTAGCAGGCAAGAGAGCAAAAGTCAGCCCTGTTTCTTCTTCCTTACTTATGGGAATCAGGAGTTGTCTATTCATGCAACTGGGAATTGTGGAGTGTTTGTGCGAAGGAGTAAGAGGGCACATGACACTTGTCTTTCCCTCTGTGCTCAGAACAGGGAGGCTGCTATGCATCTTTCTGGCCTGCGTTTAGTGTTCTTAATTTTTCTGTGATGTAGTGTGGTATATTTTAATCTAATATTGCTCTTGGCCACTTCTACTCTTTTTCATTATTAAAATACAAAACATATACAATAGTGATACTTGATCCATCCTAGTTTTGTATTGCATAAATATTAATACTTCCAATCCAGTGCTTTTCGCTTAATGGAAATGCTCTGTAGTAATACAGATACCTGTTAAATATCACCCTCTCTGGGGCCCTTGACAGATTCAAGCTTGATTGGATGTGTTAGCCAACTGTTGATGCATTTGTCTGAAGGTAGTCACATGTATTAATTTAGGCATAATATAAAGCAAATTAATGGTAATTCTTTGCAAGAAGTCATCTTGGAGCTATCATTTACTGTGTTTCTAGTAGCATTTTCTTTTTTTTACCCTTTCCCATGGTGCTGTTTGTGTATTCTTCGTGTACAGCCATTATTAATCTCCCTTTGTCTCTGTTCCCAGACTTTTTCCATCCTGCTTGATCCTTTCTTGTTAGGTGTTTCTAGACGTGCCCTATGCTTTTATTTATTTATTTTTATTTATGCCAGCAGGCTGGGAAAAATACTTAAAATCCTTAAGTTGTAGATGAGAGAAGTGCCAGAACACGTTGCGTCAGATCTTGACATTCATGCTTAACAAGATGCTGGTTAGAGCTGATGGGACTCTTACTGACCCAGTGTTGCAATCTTAGACAATTAAGAGCTTGTGATTTTAGTTATGCTTGGTAAAGTAACAGAAAAACTGTAGGACTCTCCATTATTGAGTTGCATTTTATGCATTCTGAAACCACAGATTAAACTTTTTTTCAGCTGCCAGTTCAACAGCGAACTGGGAACGTATATTTAAATTACCATTTGAAGACAAACCTGAGTCAAAACTCAAATCCAGGCTTGTTAAATGCAACCCCGTATTCAGGCAAGGTCTCTGGTTAGCACATAGTAAATGTTAGTGAGATTTGTTTCATTGTGAGTGACAGCAACTGTTCTTTCACCATGTTATTTCTGCCATGAGGCCTTGTGATAATGTTATTTGCCCAGTGTTAGGCAAACAGGTTGTTTCTGGGCTCCTTTTTTGAAAGAACCAAAGTCGTGTGAAGCGATGGATCGTGGCGTACGTAGGTTGCCTGAACTTTAGCTGCCCTAAGAGCAGCGTGGATGTAACATGCCCAGACAACAGCTCCATAGGAACATAGATAGTATAGACATGGAGCTCTGAATTTTTCGTAGAAATAGGAGTTTTGTGGAGCAGATACAAAGGGTAAGTTTGGAGGATAAGATTTGGAGGTCAGTTGGAGGTGTCTCTCCTCCAACTATTTCCTGAGTTTGCTTCAATGGAGGAAATTACTTTGTATACACTGCATCAGTGGTGTCCAGATAAAAGCTTGTAAGGGAACTACAAATAAACCATAGATTCTTCAGCTCTCATGGTATTTTTTTTAGATTTTTCAGGTGTTTTGCATAAGTTAGTACTGTAGTTCCTGTAGGATAAATAGGAGAATAAAGCACTTTGTTTTGATAGTATTCACACTCATCTACTGTAGCAGAAGTGACTTCTGATGAGCAATTTAGGATTAGAGAGGTTAAGTCTGTGTGGATCTAGGTGATTTTTTTTTTGTTTATTGAGAAAGAAATGATCAATGGAATACAAAAAAGACTAGAACCATAGAAATTTAGTCTCTCTGTTGGTTAAGTGTTGGCTAAATTTGACACCACCTTAAACAATGTGTGATAATGGTTATGAGGCCATTTTAATCCAAAGCAAATGGATAGTGCTCCTGAAGATGGTAACTGACTGTTGTAGCGTCTGCTTTCTGCTCTGCTCTTTTCAAGGTTCTAGTGTTTGTGTGACCGTAGCCAGCCACACCAAGGGGCTGATCAAGCTTAAAGCTGTAGAGAGGTGCTAGTTTTTGGTTAGATGAGCTGATCTGGTTCATTTCACAAGCATGTTACTATGAGCGCTAAAATGTGTAAGGGGTAAAGGACAAACCAGCCCTAGAGCGCACTTGTAACCATTTCTGAAGTGAGAGGGCAATAACACTTTGTGGGTGAAAGGAATTGAGAAGTGTCAGTGTTTGTCTCTGAGCTTTAAAAGTGCTTGGGGGGGGGAAATGAAGAGCAGAATTTTAACTTATTTCTTACAATTGCATGGGTACAGTAAGCTTATTTTATTAAACTTTTCATATAATGAAAGACTGGTTCTAAATAAAGGGAAAGAAATGCAACGTAAAGGTGAAGATGAATCTCTGTGTTCAGAAAGATGTAGACTGAGACTAAGCTATATGTGCCACAATAGGTTGTGAAAAATCAAAATTCAAGTATTTCCTTATACTTGCTTGTGAATTTTTCAATATTAATATCATACAGATAGAGTATGTCTGAATACTTTATGTAATTTTACTGTTATGTTTTGTGACTTGATAAACACAGTAGAATCACAGAATGGTTTGGGTTGGAAGGGCCCTGTCAAGCCCATCCAGTCCAACCCTCCCGCAAGGAGCAGGGACATCTCCAACCAGGTCAGGTTGCTCGGAGCCCCGTCCAACCTGGCCTTGTACCTGGCCAGTACATCTCAGACTTTTAGTTCTGAAAAGCTAATGCTTTAATGCTTACGTGAAAGTTTACTTAAAAAAAAAAAAAAAGGCCACTATTCAGTCTTTATTTGGGGTGTTTAAGCTTACCTGTGAATGAAGTAAAACAACTAATGTAAGAGATTCACTGTGTAAACCCCTGACTGTAGTCACCTTGATTTTTTTATTTCACTTCATAGTGCCAACAGACATGTTGATCAGTAATTAAAAAAAAAAACAAACCTGTGACAATGAATTTTTAATTGATCTTGTGCATTATTTCCCTTTTTTCAAGATTGATGCTTAAAGAAAAATAACTTTTTTTCAGACTATTAAAAACTAGATGGAAAAATTTTCTTACTTGTTGCGTATTAGAGGGCTTGGTCTACTTCTGTAATACATAGATTTTCATCAAACAATAAAGTTTTGATTAGCTTGAAATACATTATTTTATCCTAAGCCTAAGTAAAATTTTGATAACTTAGTTTATGTTTATGTTCATATGGTGCAGGTATGGTCTATCTGCTTAATTATTCTGTAGCTCAAAGGGACACATCTTCATTTAGATGCCTGTTCTAAATAACTTGTATTCTAGTTGCATATTCTTATCACTAAATATAAGGTGTGGGTACACCAAGTATAAGTGTAGAACGTAAGAAGACAGCAATGTAAGAATCTGGCCTGTTGCTTTTAGTAAAAATGTTTGGTGGGAAACAAAGCTTCAAGCTGCCAAAAGCTCAAAGCAAACTTGGGTTAGCTTGACTAAAAGCAATATAAAAAAAATTATCTTGATTCATTCTTTACTTAGTTCTAGAGTTAATATGTAACCGTGTTGAAGCGGTCTCCCTCTTCCCTTCCCTAGTAGTAAAACATTGTGCATGTTTGTACTAGTGTCTTTTTAAAATAAAAAAGTCCAACTATAACTTGTTTAAAACTGTTTCCAATTGGTTGATTTTCTTTTTCTTTTTTTGTTAGATGAAAGGGGCACTGACTGAAATTATCCAGCTCGCTACCTTGGATTCAGACCCCTGGGTCTTAATGGTAGCTGATATTTTAAAATCCTTTCCAGATACTGGCTCCCTTAACCTTGATCTTGAAGAACAGAATCCCAATGTTCAAGATATTTTAGGAGAGCTTAGAGAAAAAGGTAAGCCTTTTCTGTCAGTGAAAATTACAGAAATATACCTTTTTTTTTATAAATAACATGTTATTTCACAGGCAGTCTTGCTATTTTAACAGCATTGTTATCAGGACAAGCAGTATGTCTTGTCTCTTAACTGCCACGGTTCATGACCTTGATTTGTGATATTTGAGGAACGGTAACTTTTTAAATTACCTTTTCACGCATACTCAGAACTTGCATGTTAGGTATTACCCTGAGCATTTGTGAAGGGCAGCATGCAAGTTAATGTGGCTTTTTTGTACATTGCTCTGTCTCTGTGTTGTAGTACCAAACACAGCAGTAGGGCTCTGTTTCTGCAGCGCTTGTGCGGACAGCTTGGGGTGTGTGGAAGCACTGCCCTTGTACTGGGTGGTGGTGCATCTCTGCTGAAAGTCCTCCTTTAGCCAGCAAATGATGAGTGTTGTGGGGGAGACTGATCACAAGAAGAGTTACGCCACTGGTGCCTTGACTAGCTGCAGATTGCCTAGCAGCTGAAAATACTGGCTCAGGCACTTGCACAGTTGCTGCTTCAAGCAATGTAGTAAATGGTGATGCAAAGCTGCTCCTGCTTCGGTGGTTTTGATTTAGCACATTGCCTAGAAAAAGCCTTCCAGTATCAACAGACAGACATGCTCTTGGAGTTATGACTGCAGGAGACCAATAATGAAATGATTTGGAGGTGGAAGCATTTTGTTTTCTTACTATAAACAAATGATCATTTGTCTGTTCACGCTTTTGCTTTGGACTTTTATTTAGTAGTTTCCTTTTTATGTGTAATTTTTAAGGAATCTGAGAATTCAGTCATTTTTATCTTCTTTTAGTCTCTGACAGTAGTAGCATATTTAAGATTCCTGTAATTTGACTAAGTATGATTAACATGGAAGCTCTTATTAAGCTAATATAAAAACCAGCCATCCTAATAACTGGTTATATACTGTCTAATAGTTAGAACTAAGTTACTCTTGGTCTTTAAACAAGTAATGTGAATTTTAAAAACACCTGTGTGGTCTAGTTGTAAAATGTTTTGTAATTAGCTATCAAAGAGGTGCTAATACCTATGTGTACTGTGTTAACTCTTTATGCAGTAAGTGAATGTGAAACTTCAGCTATGTTGCCGTTGGAATGCCAATACTTAAACAAAAATGCCTTGACAACACTAGCTGGGCCACTTACTCCCCCAGTGAAACACTTTCAGCTGAAAAGGAAACCTAAAAGTGCCACTCTCAGAGCTGAACTCTTGCAGAAGTGTAAGTAGTATTACAGCTAATTGATAAGATTGAATAACAAATTAAATGGTAAACCAAAAGTTTAGTCAGTCGTATTCCCCGGTATGAGGATATACATTAATGTTTTCTGTTATAAGAGCTTTGTTGGCTGAATTTCTTTCTTTGATAGACTGGTATGTGGAAGAGCAGGTGCAAGTCATTCCAGCCATGATTACGTTAAAATGCTGGTCTTGATTTAAATGCTGTTCAGATTTCAAGGCATAGAAAAAGCTGTAGCTTTTAAAGCATAGGTATATTCAAGAGTTGTGAAGACTTGTGAGGGACAGCTTTTGTTAAAGCTTGTGAAACAAGCCTGAAATGAGAACCTAGTTTTATCTTGCCTTATGTTTTTACAACAGGAAGCAAGAGCTGCTAATTAGTGCTTTATTTTGCTCAGTACAGCTGTATAGGGTGTGAAAGCCAAGAGGGTTTTCACTAATGAAAGGCAGCATGTGTATGTAGATGTATTGGTAACTGCTTGAATTAAGCAATCTTAAAATAGTTTACTGTACCTGTTTTTCTGTTGCAGCAGCTTCTTTCTTGCATGTGACTTGAGTAGTTGGTCAGGTTAAAATTAAGATTTGTAACTCTTTATGATGTTATATAGAACTTTCTTTAATTGTTTCAGTCTCTAACGAGTAAATTGTCCACTCTGATAATTTCTTTTAGCTTAGACCATATTGTCAGTTGCATAGTCATATTGGTTTTGTGTTTTTCCAAGTACTGTGTTTACCTCACATAAATGACTTGGGTTTTAATTAAAACACAAATTCTTTGTTGCTATTCCCATCTTTTTATGTATTAGTTAATAATGTTATATAAGAACCAATGTGTTGTGTTTTTTCAGCACAGATTCTGTAATAACTAAAGCCCATTTTCTTTTCAGCAACAGAAACTGCACAACAGCTCAAGAAGACTGCAGGAGTGCCTTTCCATGCCAAAGGCAGAGGACTAGTCAAAAAGATAGATACAACAAGTATGGCTCACTTTCATCACTTCCCAGAAAGAAAAATCTGATAAAACAGCCTTGATGAAGAATAAAATTACCATCTAGTTTTTTTTACAAAAACTTAATTCTTTTTGAAGCAAAGGATATATCCCGTTTGTCTCCCTCTCTCCTGATATTTAAGTATTTCTGACATGTCTTGTCAGAAAGAACAAGAATGTGGGTTTTTACTTAAATGGCAAGTTTATCTGCCATGCTTCGAAAATGTACACAGCTAGATCATGCCTATAGACTTTGAGAATTTAATTTACATCACTCCAGGAATAACTCCTGACTAAGACATGTTGCTCCAAAAGGGAGCAGAGTGGATCACAGTAATCTGCTGTGCTCATTGAAATGCTGTGAAGTAGACTGAAATTATCTTGTATAGTTCTGCAGAGAGAAAGAAGAGGGGACAGTGTGGTCTCTGCAGCCAAGGCTGTGCAGTGGCTTCTATTTAATGGATGTGACAAAGATGTATAATCATTTTTCAGCTTTTCATTAATGGATTTCAACTGTTTGAAGTTCCTGAGCTGCTTCAGTTTTTCAAATAAGATTTTTACTAGGAGCCAAAGAAGGGTTCAAAATTAGCTACATACTTTAAATCACTGCACAGGTTTAACTTTTCTGACCACCAGTGTGATCCTGAGGTGTAAAACTGGAGTGGTTTCTTGGTGTAGTGGCTGGAAGCTATGAAGTGCTGTGTGTTCATGTTATTTAAGACATGGTTTTGAGCACCAAAGTTTGGCCACATGCAAAAAGTAGTTGTAATTTGAACTAAAAATTGTCTCAGTGTAGAATTGGCCATTAGGTCTTTCTGCCATTATTTTTAACTGTTGAACTAATAAAGCTAGTTTTTGGGCTTGGCCTTTAGAGCCAAGTGGTCCCTAGAAATACGGGTTATGTGACCCGCTGGGGTTTACTCTGCTGAAACTTACATTGGTCAGAGACTATGGTCTTATGGTGAAAGCATCTTTGATTACAGTTTTGCCAAGTAACTAGATCTTACAATTCAAAGAGCAGCTTTGTAGTAATCGAATTCAGAACATTCATGCCCAATACCTTTTTATGTGTTCAAAGTTTATTTGTTATAAGTAAGGAAAGCACCAATGTATGTAGGAAAAGTGCATTTTGATAGCAGTGCACCTGTTTGATTACTTCATGTAGAATGGAGTTGCAAGCATTAGCTAGAGATTGGCTCTTACTCTTTGTTTAAAGGGTAAAACCTAATCTGACCTTTGAGGGATGTGGTATATTAAAGACAGTTCCACATTATTAACATTTGGAGTTACAGGGGAAGGCAGTGTGTGTGTGTGTGTTAAGGGGAAAAGCCGAAGAATTCCTTATTCCTGTTTTTCATAACTAATTAAGCATATATTACAATTGTTGGCTTTTTTGATCTTCCCTAAGCACCACTCAAAGGAATACCAAAACAAGCTCCGTTCAGGAGTACTTCAGCACCTAGTGTATTTAGTCCTTCTGGAAACAGAACTCCTATTCCCCCTTCAAGGACACCTTTGCGCAAAGAAAGAGGAGTAAAGGTAGGTGCACTCTTTCTTAGTCTCTTGCATTCCTGATCAGTTCTCCCTGATCTAAAGTGAATTCCTGATGCTGTTTTGAATCAAGTATCAATATATTAAAGAAAAAATTAAGGACAATATTTAGAGATCAACTACATAAATTTAACAATGGTTATTAAGTGCTGTATGGTCTTTCTTTTTAGCTTCTAGATATCTCTGAGCTGGATATGGTAGGTGCTGGCCGTGAAGCAAAGAGAAGAAGAAAGACATTAGGTTGGTATACCATGCTACTTAAGAGGCTATTAATAGACCTGCAAATAGGGTCTAGACTTGTAGTACCATTTTGTTCTTCGTTTGTTAAAACTTGTCTTCACCTAAATTTTAAAAAAGGGGGGGAAAAGACAAACAAAAAAATGCTCTAAGGGTGAATTTTCACTTTTTTAGTGCTCCTAGTCATGTTGCCATGTGCCTACGTAATAACTTGACTCAGCTGCATGAAAAGATTGAACTACTTAGTTGCGCTTTGGGTAGTGCATAGATGTGTGAGTGGCCTGAATACTGGGATTGTTCCGAGATATTTCGGTTTGCTTATTTCTACTGGCTGTGTGGCCAAGTAAATTAATTCAAAGTAGTGTTGAAGAAATGTATAGTGCTTTCCAAAATTCTAGCTGAGATCTTAACAAGTGAATAATATCTGTTACACTGCTCTTAACTCAAGTGACAGCGCAGTGCTGCTCTTAACAGTATCAAGGTACAGTAGGCAGCATATTTGCCCCAAACCATCCTTTTTGTATTTGTCACCCAAAAAATTGAGTGCCATCTCAGAACAAAATCATAATTGCGATTAAATTTTTTTCTTGGATTTTAATGCTTTCTAATATCACAAAATTCGCCAGTTCTGCCTAATTACTCAATTACTGCATCTTGATGGATATACATTGTGGTTCAGCTCGTACTGGAGTTGTAAAATTGCGTACAAAGGTTACTGTATCTACCAGCCTTTCAGCGTATACCTCTTTAAGCCCCTCTTATCAGACTTTGAGAAATGCACGTGTGTCTTTGTTTTAAAAAGTACTTCTGATTCAGTATTTAAAAAAAAATTTATTGAACTGACTTCTGTTTTTATGCAATAGATACAGAAGTTGTGGAAAAGCAAGCCAAAGAAGAAACAGTAGTGGAAAATGCTACTCCAGATTATGCTGCTGGACTTGTGTCTACACAGGTAAAACCAAACAAAACCAAAACAAACAAAAACCTGAAAAAAAAAAAAGATGAAGAAACTATGATGCATGTTATTCTAAAACACTTAAACACAGCAATGATATTTTACTAACTTATAAGAGTTAGTAAAATATCATTGCAGTTAGTATTTTGAGATAATTATGTAAAGATTTTTACATAATTATCTCAAAATTCCATTATATTTTCACCAAACTAGATTAAAAAATCCAAAGCAGGATGAAGGTAACACTTTCGATTGTTTTCTTGTTGCTATTTTAAGTTTGTGATGAAGTATGGCATTTCTGTAACTGAGGGTTGTAGTCCCCTGTCGAAGATGAAGGGGATAGTAGGGCTTTCTGACCCTAGAGAGGTGGAATGGTTTTCAGGAGTTCGTGCAGGTTTCACTCTGTGCCTGTGCTCCTTTGACTCTAGTGGAGTAGTGTCCGCAGAAGGCAGAGCAGAAGTGAGGAGCCTTGTTGTCATTGGGCTGTGCCCAGGAGGGGTGGATGAATGTAAGCATCCAAGTACGAAAGAAGTCTTTACAACTCATCTACTGGCTTCAGAAAAGAACCTACGTGCTAATGCCCTTCTGTGGTTATTTTCTCAATTTTTAGCTTGTGATCTTTGAGAATTGATGCTTAATCAAGGCAGCTTTTTCTGAGGTCTCCAAACCTGTCTGTAGCTAGGTGTAGCCAGTGCATTACTACTGAAAGGGAAGGAGAGATATAGTGGAATTGATCTCTGTTCAAATTACCCATGGCTTATAAATTTTTTTCTTCTTAAAATTCATAAAGTTCAGTGGTGGCCACTCCTCTTAACAGTGTGTTTTGGGGGTTTTTGGTTGATTTTTTTTTTTTTAATACAAAATTGGTTTAGGATCTGCTGAGAAAGCTAACTTGTTGCTAGAGGTAGTTCAGTCAGGGGGTGAGGGGAGGAGTTATGTGCAGGGTTTTTTCCGATCCTTTCAGATACCATGCATTGGAAAAACTGTGGTGCAGCTTTGTTTTCTTAGCCATGACGTAGCTTTTACGAGAATGTTAGATCCTCTCCTCACTTCTGAGTTAGAAACTGTTCTAGTCCAGCACACCTTGACCTGAAATTAATTTGGACAACTTGTTTCTTTAGATACTAATAGATAATTTGAGGCTACTGCACCCAGTGTTTGCAAGCCTCTTGGGATGATATAAATCCATCTTAAATCTTAAGTGTCTTCTCTTGTTCCAAATCTAAAGTGGTCATGATTACCTCTGCCTCTTTAAGTCTGTGTATTGACATGCAACACTTGCCTTTGGAGAGCACTCTATTTAAAAGACCTATGGTTTTGTTGATGAGCCAGGGATTTTTCTCCTCTAGAGCCTAATGGTAAGCACATGCAACACTGGTCCCATGGCTGTAGGGGGAGCAACCTATGGCACACATGCTAAAACCAGCAGACAGGCAGATATTGGGAGGCCTGTGTCAGAAGTGAAGGTCGTTGCCTGTCTTTCTGCAGAATGCTTAAAGTATCTTTTTTGGCAAGTTCCACACTTTGCAGAATACTCATCCTACTTTTATGTAGTATGATTTGTCTGCTAGACTTATTCCCCTCCATTAAGCCTTTATGTTTGTAAGGCTGGGTTAGACTGCAGTGAAGCTCTTCGTAGAGATACCATGCTAATCCATTTATGCTGTGTGTGCAGTATCATGTGTAATTAAGTACAAAATGTGTCATTTTCTTTGGCTTGATCCTAGATTACAACCTTCATGTTTGTGTTGACGGCCTCTTTCAGTGGAAACAGGATTTCACCTGTGCTTTTACTGCTGTTCTGCTTGCTTATGTCCCAGAGGCCTTTGCATTTTCTTGCGTGATATTTTAGTAGGCCTTTTGCCCATGCATGAACACAGGTTTCTACTTGCTAATAGCAAAGAGCGTGCTTGCTCAGGCAGAAGATCACTTATTTCTATAGTGTAATTCTTCAGAGAGTACCATCTGCACAAATTTTATCATCTGGTCTCCACTCTACTGAGGAATTGCGACAAAAGAACAACAGCCTGACTCTGTTTGCCAAAGTATGTTCTTTGTCATAGGTTTGTTTTTTTTTTTTTTTCTGGCTCAGATTGTGCCTTCAGAAGCAACTTAGATCTGAATTAGAGGAAATAAAAGCTACTTTTTCTCTTTTAGAGTGATTCTGATGTCTGAAGTTTGTGTAGGGAGTTAGGGTTGAGAGGGCAAGCTTGCCCTAACAGAGGAGTCCATAATTAAGTTCCCAAAAGGAATATCATAGCAGATCTAGTGCTGAAATAATATTTAAAATGCAGAAACAGCACATGAATATATGCAGTGTGACTATTAACACTTTTTCTGTTTCACAGAAACTTGGCTCATTGAACAATGAGCCTGCACTACCTTCTACAAGTTATTTACCTGCTACCCCCAGTGTGGTACCGTCTTCTTCGTATATCCCAAGCTCTGAAACACAGCCAGGTAAAAGTTGCTTTTTTGCTTTGGGACCAAATACCTCCAACTCTGTACAGTGTTACTGTCTAGCTCTTTTATTTACAAGCCTACTGTCCCTCAACTCTAGTGAAACTTCACCTTGGCAGTCTAAAAATCCATTGCAGGAACCCAGCCTTTGGGTTTTGGGTAACCAGACATGTCATTTAACCTAAATAAAGAAAAGGCTTGTTGTTTTTAAGTCTTAAAATGACTGCTAGTTAAGTCAAGCAAACAAAGCAATTTACTGTTTGTTTGGGGTTTTTTTTTCTTACTCTGTAATATAAAATACAGTGATTTTTATTTTTTTTAATCCCTAAAGAGACACCAGTAATATATATAAGTCTGGGTTATACACATATGCGTGCACTTAGAAAACAGTTGCTTTCAAGAGTCACATGTTTCTAGAGGCAAACACATACTAGCTTTCACACAGGCTGGGATCAAGCCATCCACTTTTTTTAATGTTTTTTTTAGTAGTCTCATAGATGATAGCTGAGCTCCTGCGTATTTTGAAAAGTGCTACATTATTTTAGATTCTAGAAAACTACCTATAGTAAAAAACAGTGTTCTTACAAATCCTTTATTTCTATACCTTTTATTTTAATACACTTGGTTTTACTTTTCCTGCTGCATGCAAAGTTTTAAAGGAATATATCAGTTTGCACTAACAGATGTGCATGACTGGGATTTATTGAAACCTTGCAGTTAACAGAACCAAAGTTTTGGTTTAATGCATTATTTTTACTCTTTCTTGTTGCCAATTGGTACTGTAATGTTTGTCTGTGTGAGCTGTGTCATGTTAGTCACTATAAAAAATGCATATGCAAAGCCTGATCGCTTGGCTCTGAAACAGTTCAGAATCTCTCTGAAGGCCCATGCAAATCTTTATCTGTCAGAAAACTGGCATCTCCAGAAGGAATGCAGCTAAGAGCACATCAGTGTTGTCAGCAGCTAGTATTATTTTACGCAGCCTTGGCATTGTATTCAACAGCAGCAAAAGCCTAGTGTAAAATTCTTTTGTCTTTGTTCTGTTTTTTTTCTAATGCATTTCTTCCTTTTGGAGTAAGGAGTATCTAGCTTTTCTTATGTACAAGGATTATAAAACTGTTGCCTTGACATAAGATGCACGCAGAAGATCCACAGATTTGGTCTCATAATCTGTATTTTGTGTATTTTTGTAATTTGTGTATTTTTTTTACTGAGACTTAATTACCATTTCCTTTGGAAGCTGTTGCTACACTATGTAAAAACAGATGAAATATTTTTATGGTTTTGGGTTCTGCGTAACAGTACAGCAATAATCCTGGTAGGGTCAGAGTACAGTTGTTATAGCCATATAAGCTGAAACATAAATAAAGCAATTTCAATTTAATAAATCTGATATTTATTAAACATAAAATTTGGTGCTAAATAGTGTAATCCATATTGGACAGCTATTCACTCAGTTCTCTAATTATTGCTCAAGATAATTGAGTGGAAAGAGCATTAGCTCTTGAATTTTTCATATAGATATTAGATGGCATATTGAATCATGGTGCTAAAATGGAATAATCAAAATTTTTAGTTTTATTTAAAAGCCGTTGGTGATGTTAATCTCTGCGGATTATAAGGTTTTTAATTATCCTAATTGGTTTTTGCAGCTGGCTCTGCACGAGAGGCCTTGCAGACTAACAGACAGACTGAAGAGCCTGCGGCTCCAAATGCTACTACAACTCTTCCTGCACAATTCAAACAGAGAACACCAATGTACAATAGTAACTCTAACCCACCTGCAGCTACACCTACCTCACCCCTGACCCCTACCACACCTCCTGCCATTTCCCCTGCGGCACAGGCACCACAAGTGGCCCCCCAAACTCAGCAACAGCCACCACCGAAGAAAAGCCTCTCTCTCACAGTGAGTAAAACTAGGTTCTTTTTTAGCTGGTGCTTTTGATGTAGATTAGAAAATGCAATTTTTTATCATAGATCTCATTTAGTATGCTGGCAGTTCCTGGCCTTTGGATCATGGAGTAGCTGAGACTGCCTTTTTTTATAACCAAAGATGAAAATGTTTTGTGGCTTTGTTAGCATTGCTGTCTTGATGTTAGTCACAACATTTTTAGTTGTGCAGTGTTAATGTCACAGTAAGATGTGTTTATTTACTGCTATTTGTTATGGAAAATAATGTTGTATTGTACTCATAAGGAATTTTGGAAGAAGGGGATATTTCTAGCAGAGCTGTTGCTCAGCCAATTGCATATAATGTAAGCTGCTAAAAAGGATCCTGTCAGTGCTGTGGTAGGATAAAAGATATCAATGGATTGTTTTAAGGTGAAAGTTTGTATTTCTTGATCCTCCCACCCCCCAATTACATATCTCTTAAAGCCTGAGAGTAGGGAGGAAACGAAACTCAAAAGCCACTACATATGTCCTGAAGCTTTGTGTTGCTGGTATGTTGGTATGTATTATGTACATGCTTGAAGTTAAGCAGATAACTAATTAAAGATGCAACTGACTTGAAGACTTTTTTTCTAAGCACATCTGTAAGCTTGGCTTGCAAGATCTGAACTTTTAAGAAGCTGAGTGACTTTCTCTTTTGAGTACCTATACTCTATTGAAGAAAAAAATTCCTCTGAAATTATTGCAAGCCTGCATTTGTTGACCTGTAGAGGAAGCACTGAGTGTTTTCTCCTTTTTTCCTAAAGTCATGAAGATCACAAAATTGATAATATAAACATTAAGTCTCTTAGCACATGTTTCTGTAACTGTTCAAATGTGCAGGTTTTTTCTCCAGTTTCAGTTGTCACTACCATGTTAGGTGTAAGCATTAAAGAGGGAAAGCCTTGAGGTTAATGCTTTTTTGTTTACTTTTTGAAGGTCTACAAACTCCCACCTTACTCTTCTGTGCTTGTCTGTGGGTATTAACAATGACACAGCCTGTTGGCAGCGTTTTCTCCACTGGAATTCATATTTGCTGTATCTGTTGCAGAGGGAGCAAATGTATGCTGCACAGGAGATGTTCAAGACTGCAAACAAAGTCACAAGGCCAGAAAAGGCTCTTATACTTGGATTCATGGCAGGATCCAGAGGCATGTATTGAGACTAACTCTGCTTGCTTTTGAATACCCAAATATGAAATACAGCCTAGCGTTTCTAAGTGTGGATATGTGAGTGCAAGACTGTTGCTTTAGCTTTGCTCTGTGTACACTGGACTCTGCTTTATTCTGGACTGTATGTAGTTTTATGGATTACAGTTTTAAATATTTTAGTTCTAACTACCTGGTAATGGGTCTTCAGGGTCTATTTCTAATGAGTCAAACAGTCTGTCAGAGCAGCTGCTAAACACAGTATATATAACTGAACACATGTAATATCATGGCTTAGGAGTTGAGGAGAAACAAGGCAGCCAGTCAGACCAGTGAACAGACTGGTTAGGTCCTCGTAGTCTGTCTGAAAGACCAATGAATCTGAGTTCTTTTGTGGCAAGTCGAGGTGCAAGTTGGGTACTGTAGAGCCTCTTTGCTAGTTCCTTAGCATTAGAAATGTCACTGTTGTCACAGTGACTTTAGGTAACCACAGGTGCTGTGAATCACAGGGAGATAAACTGTTTCATAGCTAGATCCTGTCATATATTGGCCTTGATAGACCAAGACTGTGTTACCCAGAAGATTATCAGATGTAAGACGAGAAGGGACTTAAGAGTCCTTAAGTGAACTCTGTCATCTGCACTAGCTCTGGTTTCTAATTTGGTATTTGAGGGCTCTTATCAGTGAAGTGCTGGAGCTTATATGTGGCTCATACATTTGGATTAATGCGATACATTATTGAAGATGACCGGGGTAGAGTTACTGTGATGATCCCTGAGTTTTGAGAAAGTTTTGTGTATCTTGCATTAATGATGGTGCTCTTGGTACTAGATGCTACTTCAAAATGCAGTTGGAGGGTGTACTTTGGTATCTACATGGACAGTTTTTTGTAATGCAAGGTAAAATATTATTTTGGAAGTGTGCACATGTGCTTATATATAGTCACATATGCATACATGGATAAGTATATACAATATTAATTCCTTCAACAATAATGTTGGCAGCTTCTGAAAACTGGGTAAATAACTGCCAGCTGTGATATTCTTGAGCTTGTTGAGTGATAATTCCGGTACATTGAAATGTAACATTTAATACTTCTACTGGCATGGAACTGAGTCTTGGATGAATTATTTCAGTTGAGCTGTTTGGGCTTCCAAAAGAGCTGAAAACAGGCTTTTAACTGCAAAATGTATCTCAAAGTAACTCTGGTAGTTCAAGCTTACCGACTCCTGTTTAAATAAAAGCTTCTCCTGTAACTCTTCAGGCAGACAGAAATGTCAGTGGTATGCTTTACTCTCCCTTTTGTTGTTGTTTCAGTTCCTTTAGCCTTGAGGTTAATCTTTTGGGGGCTGGTTTTATCTTAAAATTTTATCTGTGGTGTAAGGAGGGATCTTTGTGTGGCTATGTGTATGAGGGACATTACTTGCTCTGTTTAGAGTTTGTTTGGGTTTTGGGTTTTTTAGTATAAGACTATTCATCAAGTGCTTTTTAGCTTTTCTAATACAATATTGAAATATATAATTTGTTCCTGTTCTTGTTTTCACAGAGAATCCTTGCCAAGAGCAAGGTGACATCATCCAAATTAAACTTAGTGAGCATACAGAAGACTTACCAAAGGCAGATGGCACTGGCAGCACCACTATGTTGGTTGATACAGTCTTTGAAATGAACTATGCTACTGGCGAATGGACCCGATTCAAGAAGTACAAACCTATAACTAATGTTTCCTAAGAGAAGCAGCAACAGCAGACTGGACCAAATCAAGCTTAGAGTCAACCAGCTCATAGAGTATGTCAACTGTACAAAATGGCATTCGTGTACATTTACTGTTACCCTCCAGAGTAGAAGTTGTGGCCCTTCAGCCTACCTGGGCTTAGTGAACACGGAAGAAGATGGTGTCAAACTTACTTTTTTTTTTTTTTTTTTTTCTTCTAATCTTGGGGGAGGGAAAGATGATCTTAGGGAGGAAAGTTGTTGGTGTGTTTTTGTTTTCCTACAGTTCAAGATGCTGAAAAGGAGATCACAACAGAAACATTACATATGGGAGCAGTTTACTTCTGAGTACCGGAAAAGACGACTACTGCGCAGTCATTCATGGTTTACCATTAAACGAGGGCACAGATCTTTATTGTAAAAATATTTTCTTTAGCTACATGAATTCTATTGTGAGAACGGACATTTCAAGCACCACAGGTCGATGCTTGATTATTTTGTAATTCAGCTGCAGTATAACTAAATATTGCAGGTGGTAGGTGTCCAGTGTCTAACGGTACCCACTGTATGTTTAGCTTATTTATGCTTGGGTCATAGGGTGAGATTGAGCAGCTTCGTTAACTCGCTATATTGTCAGTGTCTATGCCCAGCATGAGTTAATCTGTATTTGGCATTATTTGAGATCAAGAGAAACTGAGTATCGTAACTTTCTGAAGAAAAAAAACATCAAAATTAAGAAAAAACAAAGTAATGGTGGCTTGTTGTTGCCTGGAAGTGATAGCTTTTTGCCATGTGAGTCTTAGGGTGGAAGTTGGTCTATGGCTCTTGCGTAGCAAACCCGTTGAGCAGCATAACTTGGGAGGAAGTGAAACCACTACACCTCAAGACCAGTTGCAGCTTAATTTCAAAATGGTCCTAGAAATGGTTGAGTGACACATACCTTAATATAGAAGGCTGGGAACACTTGTTGTCTTGAGGCAGTGTTAATTTATGTTTGGTTGAGCAGTTGTAATGTGTTTGATTGCTAAGCCTTGATCCAAAAAGCTTTGAATGACTGTAGCTGTGGCTCTCACCAGGGTAGTTGTATCAGTGTAAGCGCTAACGTGGCCACAATTATACTGGCATACAAATGTGCCTTATACTTGTCTCCAGAAAGTAGAAGCACATTTTAATCTTTATAACTGTGTTCACACCACTGGCATCATCTGGCTTTTACAGTACAAATAAAAAGCTTGCATTTATGGAGAGGGCTTGTGTCTGTAGTTCAGGATTCCTCTTTTGGAGACTTGGCTTCATCATCTGAGGGAGACTTGGATCGAACATCTGGTTTCTGCCAGTGCTTGTATGTGGAGCTGTGCTTGGTTTGGTTCAGTGCTTAGAAGGAAGAAATACAATGACGAGTGGCACAGTGGTTGTGTGGTGCTGAGAGAGGTACTTTGGGCTGACTAGAGGAACTGGAACTTTTAGGACAAAATGAGGCTTTTTTCTGAAAACAAAGCAGACCAAATCCCATAAGTACACTTCTATACTAACAAAGACATTTAGATGATTGATTAGAGTTTTTGTATTAGGGAATTTTTTTATTGTGTTTTATTTTTAGCTCTTCAAACAAATTATGCAACAGGACAGGGCAAGTATAAATAATAAGAAAATCTATATTCTTCGGTGTCTTAAGATGTGACCAAAAGTATAGATTTATTAACTGTATTTAAGCAAATACACAGAAAGTTCTGGCACCTGTAGAGGGCAAGTTATTTGATGGTACCTGGCTACCATTACGGAGTGTTGTGCATGTATTAGCGTGAAAGTTACTTGCATGTAACTGTCACACTGGGGGCTTTCCTCCACATAATTACCCCATTTCAGAAGCAGTGTAGACTGTGATTCTGATTACAATTTTTCTTTGAACAGCTAGAAAGCAGCCTGACAAGTGAGGATGAGTAGTGGGTTTTAGTTTTTAGGAGTTCGATAGAGTAGATGTACATTCTATTGAACTCCTAAAAGCTAAAACCCACTACTCATGGTTCTAATTTATTTGATTATAGTGTGTTACGCAGTAAGGGCTAGCAATAGAGTATGAAAGTATTCATCTTTTAAAAGAAAGGCTTAAAGAAAAGTGACATTCCTTTTCTTGTCTGCATTCAGATTTTTAAATTTTTCTTGTGATTACCAGTTTTGTGTAAACATGTATGGTACTTCTGTCTTAACTGTTCCTGCTTGCTGGAGAAGCTGCAAGTACCAAATACAATTTTTTAAGGAAGAATTTTTAGAAAATTGGCTGACTTGAGGGGCATGTACTGTCACTGCAAATTGTTGATGCAAGGCTCTTTTCAATTCAGTAGAGATCAGGAGCTGCTGTGTGATGGCTCTTTTGACTTGAAATTAACGGAGTTTCCTCCCTGAACTTTTAGTCCGCAGAAGTCTGAGTTTCAGACCTGTGCTGTCGGCGTGGAGGCTGCTGTGCCTCTCCTCTTCAAGAAGCCCTTCTAGAATGCAGTGGAGTCATCTGAGTGCAGTAGTGTGTAGGAAGCTTAACCGTGCTGCTACTTCCTTGTGTTTGCTGCATTACAAAGTTGGTCTCCAGGCCTGTTTGTCTAAAGTCAGTCATGCAATAAATGGAAATTTTAAATAGAAGTGTATATATTTTTAATTCCGTTAAGTCATTAGGATGAGACAATTTAACAATGCGAAAATAATTTATTTTTTAAAATTATGTTATGACCCTCAATACCAGAGCATTACTTCAACTTGATCTGTGAATCTAGAAAGTTTTTTTTTAAATGCCTAAAGAAAGGGAAGTTTTTTGCAACACTTAAAATGATGGGGTAAGAAGTAAAACTTCTTGGAGCTCTACCGGTCAGAGAATTGAATCATTGAACCAGTGGCCTGAAAGTAGGGATAATGCCAGGCAATTCAGAAGGGGCAACATCAACATTTAAATTCTAATATAATGGAATTGTTGCATACAGAACAAAATCTGGCCCTGGAACTTAATATTTTTTTTGTCTTGAATATTCTCAGTCACTTGGATGTTAGCTGGGTTCTATTCAGTGAGGCTCAGTGTGTGCTGTAAGATTAAACAAAAACCCTTGTTGACTCTAGAATGACTTGCAGATGTACTGAAAAATTGACCAGAGTAGTAGTTCAGAATTTTCTTAAAGCTTCGTTTGTGTCCTTTCCTCTTCCCCTTTATCCAAGCATGAAGGCTTAGGAATAGCAAGCCCCAACTTCTGAAGTGCATTACTGCACCTCAGCAAGGCAGGGTGTCCGTACTTCTCTGGCCCTTGCTGTCTCCAAGCCTGGGCGTGACATGAATTACCGTGTTTGGTTTTAGAGGATGGAATACCGGAGGAAAAAGTGATGGAAGTGGCTTGTGTGTTTTCCCTGTCCTGTCCAAACTCTTTATTCTTAGGGGAGAAAGAACACAGGCATGCATACCCAGGCTGCTTTAACAACTTGCCCTACAGCGAAGTGCTGGGTTTCTTCAGGCTGCGTATTCTTTCATGAGTGCCAGAAAGAGCGAAATGAGTGTAAGGAAGGTGCACCCAAAGCGAATGCTGAGCGAGAGTTCTGATCATAGATGCCATCTTGCTTTTTGACAGAACATTTTTTTTCCCTACTCTAGTGCTCTGTAGTTGTCTCCATGCAAAACAGTCTAGACTTAGTATGGGTAACACACTAATGCTGGGCCAGTATTTTGTGGGTTAACTTGATTTTTCACTGATAGCTTTGCCATGTAATTTTTGAGTTAAATACCATAGGATGCTGGATGCAATGGGGAGGAGCCTTTGGTATTCGCTTGATGCCTCCTTGTGAAACTGGTCACTTCTCTCACTAAATTGTGTCAAGTGCAGACCACTTGTCTATATGGAAGAAGCCTGAGACATTATACAGTTTAAAGAGTGAATCACATTTTCATTGTAAGATCTGACTGGAAAAAAAAAAAGACTAAAAAATGTTAAGCCAGAGCCCTCTGGGAATCTGGTGCCTTTAACAAGAACTGTCATTTTGTAAAATGTTACATCTATAGCGTAGCCCATATGTTTTCTATTGGGTTTTTTGTACAGTTGTAAATTCAAAATATTCTGTCTTTGGGTACGTATTTTCAGTGTAATACAGTATGTATAATAAAAATTTAGATTTTCTAAGGAAATTGACTGATCCGTTTTTAATAATCAAGTTCCATATTGTACGAACAGCTGCATTGGTGACGAGTACCTCTAGCCTGAGACGGAACAGCCAAACGGCCTGGTACTGTGTATCCATTTTAGATTTATGTCACATTCCTTCTGTAGATGCATGTCAAAGTTGACATACGCTGATTTTGCTGGTGAGGATATTTGTGAGTGGGAAGCTTTACCAAAATACCTGCTCTTGCTTTTTGGGTGGATTCACCAAAAGCTGGTTAACCTTGGGTGAAATCTCCACGGTGTGTGGGTTTGCATATACCAAAGCACTTGAGCCACAACCTAGACCTGATGGTACGAGGAAGGTATGCTGTGCACGGGCTCTGTGGATGCCCTGCATGGTATGTGTGAAAGTATGGAATACACATTGTTGGTTTTTTGGTTGTTTTTTTTGTTTAACGTTGCCTTTGGCTGAATTACAGCAATGGCTTCTCTCAATTTGAGTGCTGCGGAAGGTGGATGGTTCAGTCGTGGTGTTTTGGTGTTGGGTTTTTGTTTGTTTGGGGTGTGGGGTTTTGTTTTTTTTCAGAAACTGCTTTCATACTTAGAGATAATATTTCTATGGTCTAATTTATCCTGTGATAAAAATGAAAGCTTATCTTAAAATGTAAAGTCATATGGATGTGTGTGGCTGGCTTCATTCCAATTTTCTCACGTACGGGCGTGTGACGTGGGTCTGTTACACTCGCCTGTGCTGGGGCGGTGCCAGACACAGGTTTTGCTTTTCTGTTTCAGATCGACCTTATCGAATAACTGGGAAGGGAATTCTGTTTCAGGACAAGAATTCTGGTAGAATGCTTGGGACAAAGCTTTGAGAATATGCTGAGATGCACATTTTGTTTATTTCATAGGGCACCAGCTCTGTCAAAGAGACTTCCTGGTGCCCAAATGAGTGGCTCACTGATACATTTTAGATGGATAGGTACGTGCCAGTGTGCCTGTCTTCTGAGCACGGCCTGTGCAGAATCACACCCATCTATTTTTAGCCGTATCTGTGTCACTAGACACTTTGGACAGGCTTAGCTGGTACAGCATAGAGGTGTTTTAATGTTTAGGGTGCTGCTCTAGTACTAACTGATGACTGATGATTGACCACACATTGACCTCTTTAAGACAAACTGCATCAGATGCTGTCCTGTATTCCTAATGCCTTTAGACAGCGCCTAAAACATCTCATATTTCACTCTCCTCCCTGCCCCGTGCATGCAGGTGCGCGTGTACAGGTTCTCTTGAGAGCAGGAAAGGAAAAATAAGGCAAGAAGCAAAAAAGTGATTATTTTGAAGTAGACGAGGTGATGTTGTTCTCGGAACCTGCTGTGTCTCAAGGCACTTGTGTGGTACCAGACCTTCTCCTGAGGAAATTGGGGCAATTCTTCACCTGGCTCTCAGAACACAGTTCCCAAGTAGCATTTAGTATGAAAATATACTTACTTCTTCCTGCTAGACATTCCATGAACAACACAAAACAATCCACTTCTCTAAGAGTTGTTGATTCAAACCCTCAGTAGCATGGAAGTTTAGTTCTAGTGTCTGATCCTTCATTTGGTGTCTTTAAGTCCGTAGGCTCTGTTCTTTTTCCTCTTCATCTTTCAATAAAAATTATTTTTTGTTGTTGGCTGTCTCTTCATGTAGGAGAGCTGGGGAGACAAGCTCTCATGACTGATCTTGCTTGTGCTAAAATTTGTGGTCATACTCTGCATTGATCTGGAGCTGTTGGCTAGATGGTACCCAAGTCCTACCAAAATGGAAGGTCCACTCTGTTTCCTCCTTCCCTCCCCCAAATGCTACAGGTGCTGACAGCAGAAGCAACAGTACCTGCTCTGGATTTTAAATGTCTTTCTCTTTTGGGTAGAACACGGCTCTATTGGAAAACATTTGTCTGTTGGAAAACATTTTGCTCTCTTCTGTGAAGACCTTGGTGATGTCCATTAAAAGCTGTCCCACTGAGTTACAAACAGATTCTGTTTTGTCTTCTGTGATAACAGTGCCTGTGCAATCCTGTCCGTTAAGTATTTTGGTTTACTCTTACAGAATGCCAGCTACCCTTTCAGCATTCCTAACGTTTGAGGCCAGGGGAGCTGATAATTGGAGTTACAGACACGCTAGGTGATCCATCGTACCTGCGCTGTCCGGGTAAGGAGCATTGCCAAGAGCATGCCTGGGTTTTTGGGTTAGGTTTTTTTTTTCTTTTTGGATGTCTGAAAGCTGCCCTCAGAATGAAGGTGTATATACCAGCAATGCTTCGAAGGAAAATGCAAAGCACCTCACCTTGAGATTCTTTGAGCTACATATTGACAAATTCATCTCCCTTTCTACAGAGTCCTTTGTTCTGGATCATGGTTTGAATCCAAGAGCTGGAGCGCTATAGGAAGGCCCCGTCCTTTTGTACCTGCTGGTTTTCCCATGAAGAAGGCAGGTTGTGGGTGTTCCCTGGATGTTGCTGCTAGAAAACCCATCGTCTTCAGCTTGGATGTTCGGGGGTTTAAATCCCCACAGGACCTACAACAATGTGGTTGCTGATGAGTGACCTTCCTGACTTGGTAATGCTCTTAGTGTCTCAGCTGTGTCTGATCTTAGAGAGTTACATTTTGGATAACCACACTTACTCTGTTTTATTTCATTAAATCAGGCTTTTCTGTGTATTCTGCTCTAAGGCAGCTGACCAATTTTTTTTTTTTTTTTTTTTTTTTTTTTTTTTCCCTAGAGCACTAGTTGGGTTCGACCTGCATCCTTAACACTCTCTACACCAAAGACACACTGGTCTGTTACGGTCTTCCTCACATTTTAAGACCATCTTTTTAAGTGATAGGCACCAATTAAGAATTAAATGTCCAGTACTGCTTGGGATGGAACTTCTGCACTCAGTTCACATATTACATGCCTTGGGTTGGATAAACCATCAGATCTCTGCTGCAGTACCACACCTCTCCTTTGTTTCTCTTTACTTCATTACTATTTCTTCTAAATCCAAGCCCAGAAAAACACATTTTAAAGAGTTTTGTGTTATGTGTTTCAAAGTGACCGTAATAAGTCTTTCTATTACTGAAATTCCTTCAACTCTTATTTGTAGGTTTTGTTATTCCATCTACAGAACACCGATGATGGAGGCTTTTGCGGGTGCAGTTTGAGAAGAGCAACGCTGCTTTTTTGGATAGGAGGGTTTTAGTCTTGACTCTGAAGTGTAGCGATGTGTCCTCGCTTCCCAAAGCTGTGGTGCCATCATGTGGCCATTTGGTCAGGTACAGGTTTCAGTGTCTGTTCAGAGCACAAAAATGTGTGCATTCCTTCAGGAGCGCTGATGGCTTTGGCTGGCTTTTCTCCTTCTTACTTGTATGGAAGTGTCTTGGCCTTTGTTTTGGGCACAGAGCTGGTTTCAGTATTGTTCGTGAGCAGCACGCTGTGGCAAGAACTTCTCTCCTTACCTGAAATGAAGGAAACTCCTGGTGGCCACCTTCCTGCTCACTGAGTTCAAGATCTATCTACCTAGAATCTGGTCGCAATTCTGTAGCAAAGGTCCTCCTCACTGGGAGGCCCATCCACTGCATGTGCTCATTAGGGTTTTGCAGGAAAGCTGCTGAAGAACCCTCAGAGGATAAGCTGAATTTACATTGCTGACTTGCAGACTGTTGACTGGTGGCTGACCTGCGTTCCGAAGTTCTGAGCTCCTGCACTTTTTTATGAGTCAATTTATATACTAGGGACTTGGGAGAACCTTGCTTCTGAAAGGGGGTTCTGGATTCCCAGTTGCTTCCCAGCCAGCCCAGGGAGTAGTGCATCCCATAGGTGTCAAGAAGGCTTCAGTACTTTTTCATCTGTGAAGAAAGACCAGTTAGAAGCCAGCTTGCAGTTTCTCTGAATACCTTACACTTTCGCACACAGTAGAGGCGGCTGAGCTGCAGCGCAGCCCCCCCAGGTGCTAGCTTAGCAATGGGGTGCAAATCAGGAATGTGCTGCCAAATGACCGTAGTCCTGTCACTAGCTGGATGCAGTACAGCAAGGACCATCATTTCCCCCAGCATAGTGAGAAAAAGAGTTTTGCAGTAGCTTGTTTAGCTTGGAGCTGGGACAGTTGTCTGCTAAGCCCAGTACTCCAGCAGTGGAGTGGGGGATAGTTATGGGAATAGCTGAAGGATACAGGAGTTAAGTGATCTTTCTGCTCTCACCTACTGGTAGTTGACTGGGGCTTTTACCTTAGAGGTTCACCCAGTGACTGATACCATTTTCAGGCTGATGTCCATCCACTCAGCTCATGCATTCCTCTCCTTTTCACCATCCTTGCTGTAGGTGGGACCTCACCTGGAGACTTTCACCCCCACTGCACTCACTGTCACATCCCAGCGAGCGGAGGTGGCAGCAGCTCGTGCTTGACAATGCCGAGAGGGCTGGTGTTTGAGAAACTCCTCCTGTTCAGTGTTTCTTACTTAATAAGTAGCTCTCCTTGTAAACAGGCAGGTCCCTTAGATATCTGACACCCAGGTGACCTGTAGCCAGTTGATGCACGGTCCTGGGCTGGCCCTCAGGTTTGCAATGCCTTCCCTGAGCAGATAAAACCACTAAGGGCACGTCCTTTACTTGCCCAGCTTGCACGAGGCGTGGTTCCGGGCAGCCTTGAACAGCGGCTGTGCTCTCCATGGCAGGCGTCGTGTGAGAGCAGATACAAACCGCCGGCGCGTTTGAGCGCGATGCCGTGTTCTTGGGAGAAATGTTGCCGCTGCTGTCTCTGCCCTATAAGGAGCCAGCCAAGTTTGGAGAGCCCCCAGGGCGGAGGGCAATGTCTAGTTTATTTGGGGACACAAGGTTCACCACCCGTGGAAGAGCAACCAAACTGACAAGAAGAGGGCCCTGTGCCAGTTGAGGACTGTGCTTTTGATAGGCCATGACACTTTTTTTATTCTCTGTGAAACAGCTAGCAAAAGAGTTTAATCTCAACAGAGATGCGCCGGGGAGGTCAGGAGTTTATAAATTAACCTATTTGCATTTCTCTGCCCCGAAGTGGCATCAGACTTTGCCTGTCAGAAGAGTATTTCCAACTTGCCCAGCTGCTAAAATAATTGAGGGGAAAGAAACCTGCCTCACCTCCCAGCTGGGCTCTGGTAGCTCATCTGAGAAGGGGACTTTGAGGGCACAGAAAGGGGTTTAAGATGCAATTTCTCTTTCTCTTCCACGTGTCGGGCTGAGACTCGCAAGTGAACGCATTGTCACAGTGGTGAGTGTCCGTGTCTGCT